>OU696588.1:2972500-2982500 GCA_916048095.2 Sacculina carcini
GTTTCACCGATTCCCTCGTTCTTTCATTCACTGGCACCGCCTCTGATGACAAACAGTGTCAGATAATACTCCAAGTGTGTGTTAAAGGTTTAAGGTTTAACGCCTCAAGTGGCAGCTGCTACACGGGAAGAAGCCCAAGCTTATGAACACACAGGCGTGCCCCGTGCAGCTCGCTGCCACCGCAGAACCGACCCTCTCCACGCCATGGCGTCACAAGGACGGAAGACGTATTAGAGAGAGCCACCTCCCCAGAATACATGACACAACTCATGACTGATATCTGGTAACATCATTTACTGCTGGGTGGACAGGGGCTGTGGGATTATAGAATTCGCCCAATGAAGTTCTGCTCCGCCGGGTTTCGAACCACGGGCCTCCCGCTTGTGAGGCGGGTGTGCTAACCACGTGTGTGTGACTAATACGACAGGTGGGCGTACGGGTGCGGTCAAAGAGTGGAGGCACGTTTCATTGGTGCGGCGGAGTGGTGGTGTCGCGCTTCCATATCCTCTCTGCAGCGCACTGTCTGCGGCAGTATCGACAGCAGAGCTATGTGCTGCGAGTGGGAGACTTCGATAACCAGGTTCTTGCCCAGGCTTATCGACAATAAATGATATAAATACATGAAAAGGATATAAATACATACGACGTAATTTCTGTTCGCCGTTAAGTCGATTAAACAAAGACTTTTCAGGAAAAATATGATGAATAGGTAATTGAAGGCTTAGATAATTGAAGGTTCTAAAGAGATGGACAATGAAGAAATATATGCCGAGAGATAAACTGATGAAATATATTAGAACTATTTGTAAGTGCATCTGGATTAACTAATCATCAATGTTAATACAATCATATTCATACAGATGTGATATAGTTTCTACAAAAATCAACTGTTTGTGTTTTGATGATAGCTAAGTCTCGAATATCTTGTGAGTAATCCGGAGACTCAACAATACCTCAATCTATAGATAACATTGCCAGAAAGTTCAGGCGATTTTACGTCATTGTCGTTCTCAAATAGTTCCTTATCAAATTCAAATTGGAAAAACTCCTTGTCCCCGATGCAATATTAATAGTAATTATGAAATGCAATACAAAAGGCCATATTCCTGTGTGATTCTTGTGCGGGACCCCTAGCAATCTGAGGTCCTGAGCGGCCGTCTAGTTTATCTATGCTCAAGGCCAACCCTGCTGGGCTACAGCATAGCATAGCAGAGAAGTCACGCATGCAAAACTGCACTAATTTTGGCGCTGTTTTACGTCTCGTACGATGCAACTAAAGTAAAAATCAATAATATCATATGAAAGGAATCGGTAATCGTCTGGTCTATAATCGGTTTGGTTTTATAACGTTGAGTATTCATATTTTCACTCTCTGAATGGCAATACACATTGATGCATTACATTGTGCTGACATTGGCGCATGGAAAATTAACACAGGTATTTGTAAGATTGTCTCTTATTTTCTCTTCAACGCACACCAGGTTCAAGATCCTGAAGAGCAGGAGTTCAGCATCGAGAGAATGTATCCTCATCCAGACTTCAACAAGGACATCTATCTCAACAACGACATCATTGTGATCAGAGTTAAGGTAATTTTGGTTAGGCAAGTGATGTTGTGAGTTTTTGTGTCACAGCTCCAGTGACGAAATTCTCATCGTCCCGACCAATATCACATTTTTCAAAATCTTTCTCTCTATACATATACAGTGTACCACGAATATAGGGCACCCCGATATAAGATAACTCCGGTTATAAGAGAGTACTTCTCCAAGCCCGTTTTATATGCTTGATATGCAATTTTCCTCGAATATAAGAGACTTTTTCTCGTCTGCCAACAACTCTCTTCTACTCGTTGTACACTGTATATAGCTACATGGGGCCACCGCAGGCTGGTAATAGTACTTGCATATTTTCCATGTCACTGGACTTGCCTGTAATTAATAATAATAATAATAATAATAATAATTAGTATATTCGTGTGTATATTTGTGTTCGCCTGTCTGTGTGTGTGTGTGTGTGTGTCCATGAGTTCATACGAGTAAGACGTATATTTTTATCAACAAAAATTTCTTACTTTGCATACATGAAGGCTTCAATGAAAGCTTCTTCCAGGTATCCTAGATGTAACACAATTCAATTTCTTCCATTCAAGTTTCAATAACATTTGAAGTAACTTCTTTTTCGCACAATTCAAGTAGAAGACACTTATTAATAACAAGGTATACCAGTATACAAGCAGCATTACACATTCCTTTATTGCTTTAGTATTTCAATAGTCAGGCTTTATACCAAAAATGTTTACTTAATACCAAAAATGTTGTGGGCACTTCTGCGCCGAATCAAGCACAACAATGCCGATTATGTGTATCGCTCAGAGGCACACAGACAAACATACTCTCACATTCAAATATATACACAGCCACTCATAAATAATTCATCCCATTCATTCATTCATTCTCGTAAGCTATTATGTTATCCAACATATTCTGTCTTGACTCATTTATAAAATTATTACATTTTCCTCGTCCTAATAGGAACTTTATTTCATTGGTCATCTTATTGCGAGAGTGCGGTACAGAGAAGAAGACACTTTTTTAACAGTTCCGTTCTATAGCATGATATTTCATGGTCATTTTGTGTGGCAATGTGGGCATGTCTTTTAAAATAGGTATGCTTGGTAGGTATGGTTATAATAGGTGTGTGTCGTCTGTATACGTCTGTGCGTGTGTGTGTGTGTGTGTGTGTGTGTTAATGAATTAATTGATTATTGGTGTTAATTAATTACGGGAAAATCCAGTAAATAATAACAAATCAATAAAAAAACGTAGTATAAAAGTAATCCGAAGACTGAATAACATCGGAAACGATGAATCGACCATTAATCGTCACTAATCAAACACACGATGAACAAAAAAATGACCAAACATTGCAACAAAGACAGGCAAATAGCTAGTAACTGCCACATATACCAACACACACACGCACACACACACACACACACACACACATTAAAGCAAAATGGAATTAGAGCAAAATGGAAATTAGAGCAAAATGGAGGCGTGAGCGGAGTGTTGCTGAGATGGATGACCGACTTTCTGACAGGAAGAAAAATGTGCACTGTTGTGAGAGGAAAAGATTCAACCTGGAGGCAGGTCATAAGTGGAGTTCCACAGGGCTCAGTATTGGGGCCAATAATGTTCAGTGTTTATATGAACGACATAGTGGCGGATATTGACAGCACAATACACCTGTTTGCAGACGATGCGAAGATAATGCGGGCCATATCAAACCCGACCGACTGTCAAGCACTGCAGGAAGACCTGAACAAAATCCAAAAGTGGGCAGATACGTGGCAGATGACCTTCAACGAGACGAAATATCACCTAATCAAGTTTGGCACGGGTTAAAACAGGCCGTCGGTGACGTATACCCTCGGAGGTACGGTACTTAATGAAGTGGACAAACAAAAAGACCTCGGTGTCATGGTGCAAAGAGATTTGTCCCCTGAGGCCCACATTGATGATACCCGCGCCAAAACGTACTCCTTGCTGACCAGAATAAACACGTCTTCAACTTTATAGATGCTGAAATAATGCGGAAGCTGATAGTGTCAGTTATTAGGCCCAAACTTGAATATGCCGCAGTGATTTGGTGTCCCCACGAAAAGCGTCTGGTAAAAAAAGTTGAAAAGATGCAAAGACTGGCCACCAGGCTTGTACCAGAGCTGAAAAGCTTCAGTTATGAGGACAGGCTAAATGCGTTGAAATTACCGACGTTGGAAGACAGGAGGACACGGGGTGATCTCATTCATATTTTCAGGAACATGACAGAAACCACAGCTCAGCAGGAAATTGGACTGATAAAGCAGGATAAAGGAAGGGGACACGGCAAGAAGCTGAGAAAACCTCGGTGCAAAAAAGACATAAAGAAATACAGTTTTCCATTCAGGCGAATTGACGTTTGGAATAAATTACACAAGACAATCGTAAAGGCCAAAACTATAGGAGAGTTCAAACATAAATTGGATATTCAGTGGGAAAGAGACAGGACAGTCCGAGCGTAAGCTCATTTCCTGTACCACAACTAGGTAAGCACACACACACAGACACAACATTGCTCAAGTAATAATCAACGCTGCGCGTAAACGTCTCATTTACGATATCACGAAATTATATCCTTTGGAATTTAAGTCTTGAAGAGCGTATTAACGACATGCTTCAGTACACGTAATCACTGGCGGATCCAGGGGGGCTGAACCCCCCCTTCCCCCGACAACCAAAATGTTTCCATCAACTCCTCATAACCAAGACGTTCACTAAAAGAGGCCAAGAAAAAATTTATTTTCTGTAGAATTTGTTGATATAAGCATTATCGCAAAGATGTTGCATAGTGACGCATGTAAATGAATGATCGCCCCCAAAATTCATCCCCATATATATATATATGTGTGTGTGTGTGTGTGGGGGGTGTAAATTGCAAATATATATTTGTAAATCTATTTTCACACAAGCATACAATATGAACACATTGGCATGTAAAAACAGACATGGAAAAAATACGACAAGCCCAAGCTTTTCGTCGGATAAACTTGCTAGAATAATGCACGTGGTAATACAATACACACACACACACATGTGTTAATTTACAATAACAATAGGACAATGTACAGATACGTAATAAGACAATAATTACAGAGACTCAAACAATTTGCTCATCTGACAGTAATTGTCACCCAGTGAATTGGACATAAAATATATGTGTTTTTTTCAATTTCAATTTGAATATATTCATTGTACCATTATATAAGTTGGCTTCAATTTTGTGAGGAAGCGAATTCCATACGTGCGGCCCTGTGCAGAATATACTATATGTGTGTGTGTGTGTGTGTGTGTGTGTGTGTGTGTGTGTGTGTGTGTGCGTGTGTGTGTGTGTGTCAGAGTTTGTCTGGCGGTGGTATTCAGTTTGGCCGGTATGTACAGCCAGTGTGTCTGGCGCGTGCTGATATGCAGTATGAGCCGGGTCGTAACTGCACCATATCAGGCTGGGGTAGTTCTGGCTGGAATAAAGGTGCCACACACGCACGCACGCTCACACACACACACACATGCACATGCATATACACATACACACCACACACACTCATATACAGACTTATACACACATACACACACACATACACACATGCACACACCCACACGCACTTATATACAGACTTATACACACATACACACATACATGTGCACACTCACACATAAACATGTAATCACAATAATAATATAAACAACAAAAATAACACCAACGATAGTACACACACACACTTGTGTGTGTGTTTGTGTACTTATGTGTGATTATACTTATTATTATTGTTATAATTACTTTATTATTGATATGCTGTTGTTGTTGTTGTTGTTGTTGTTCCTCAGGTTGTCTGGCCGAGCAACCTGGATTAATATGATGTTGTTTGTTGGACTTCGTGATGTAGTGGTTAGCACACCCGCCTCACAAGCGGGAGGTCCGATATCAGTCATGAGTTGTGTCATGCATTCTGGGGAGATGGCCCTCTCTAATACGTCTTACGTCCTTGTGGCGCCATAGCGTGGAGAGGGTCGGTTCTGCGGTGACAGCGAGCTGCACGGGACACACCTGTATGTGTTCATAAGCTTCGACTTCTTCCCGTGTAGCAGCTGTCACTTGAGGCCTTTAACGTTTAACCTTTGCTGTCAGGTTACGCTCGTCGCATGCAGTCAGCCGTGCTACCTTTGCTGCATTTGTCCGTGTGCAAGTCGGAGGAAGTGTACGGACCGGACAAAATCACGGCCGGCATGTACTGTGCCGGTTATTTGGAGGGAGGTATTGACACGTGTCAGGGTGACAGCGGCGGCCCAATGGTGTGTCAACAAGCATCGTCAACCGCCGACCAACCACCAGGTCACTAACACACACACACACACACACACACACTCACACGCACACACTTATACACTTATACACTTATACACTGACACTTTTATAACGATTTTTGACTGGCAAAGAACAAATTCATAAATCCAAATATCTTCAAAAATGCATAGCGTTCAAAAGGTGGACCAAGTGGCAGCTTATAAGAGAAAGAGCTAAAAAGGTACAGTTTGCTGAATAGATGCCAGTGGAAAAGAATACCAGACAAAATAATCAACCGGAAAATAAGTCAATGTGTTCCACGAACATTACAACAATTGGAAGGTAGCACATAAGAGTGTTTAACTCATTCCTGTGAATATCAACTAGGTGAGAATACACAAACACACACACACACGCGCGCGCATGCGTGTGTGTGTGTGTGTGTTTCACTTTATAGACCCACGGGTGTAAAGCGCGGTATTTATGTTTCAATATAATTTAATATATAGTGTGTATGTGTGTGTGTGTGTGTATGTTCAGTTCAGTTCAAATATGTATTGCCAAAACAAACACGCATAATAAACACATTTCATACATCAACTTGACAACAGATTGAGATAAATCTCCTAGTAAGACAAAAAAATGACTAGCATGCTGATGCTAAACACTATTAAGAATTATTCGCCCACTGAATGGAACATGGCGCCATTTGTAACCTCCTCACTTAGATCCATCGCATCGAATATACTGTAAAAGCTTTATTTGAACGGCACTTCGGTGAAAGGTTTGAAAAATAACATGACATGCCGTTCAAATAGCGTTTTTATGGTGAACACGTATGTGTGTGTGTGACTGTTATGTTGAGTTTTGTTGTTTCTATTTGTGTGTATATTGTATTGTCAATCTGAGTGTATATCCTTGCATGTCTGCTGTGTTGTCTAAATGTGCTGTCTACTGTGTTTTTGTATTTGTTTTGTGTGTATTTTTGTGTTTTTGCGTATGTAAACGGCAATGTATGTTTGCGTTTGACTTTTGTGCTTGAGTGTGTGCATGTGTGTGTGTGTGAGCGCTTTTGAGACCTTCGGGTGAAAAGCGCGATATAAATGACTGAATGTAATGTAATGTAATGTGTGTGTGTGTATGTGTGGCAGTGAATTATTTGTACGGCATGACCAGCTGGGGCCTTGGCTGTGCTCGGCCCAATAAGCCAGGCGTGTACACACTGATCACGGCCTATTTGCCGTGGATCAAACGTACCCTCATCTATGACCACCGGCTACCCACCTAGCTACGCCTCTGGTCTCTCTCACGCCTATTAACACGTACAATACTCATGTGTGTCAGTGTGTGTCAGTGTGTGTCAGTATGTGTCAGTATGTGTGTGTCAGTGTGTGTCAGTGTGTGTCACTGTGTCAGTGTGTGTCAGTATGTGTGTGTCAGTATGTGTGTGTCAGTGTGTGTCAGTATGTGTGTGTCAGTGTGTGTCAGTGTGTGTCACTGTGTCAGTGTGTGTCAGTATGTGTGTGTCAGTGTGTGTCAGTGTGTGTCAGTGTGCGTGTCAGTGTGTGTCAGTATGTGTGTGTGTCAGTGTTTGTGTGTCAGTGTGTGTCAGTGTGTGTCAGTGTGTGTGTGTCAGTGTGTGTGTGTGTGTGTGTGTGTGTGTGTGTGTGTGTGTGTGTGTTTGTCAGTGTGTGTGTGTGTGTGTGTGTGTGTGTGTGTCAGTGTGTGTAAGTGTATGTCAGTGTGTTTGGCAGTGTGTGTCACTGTGTTTGTGTGTGTGTGTGTGTGTGTGTGTGTGTGTGTGTGTATGCAGTGCAGGCTGTTTTATGTCAAGTGTTATGACATGTACAAATATAATTTTACACTATTGTTGTTGGTGTTGTTATTTGGTGTACGTGTGTGCATGTATATATACGAGTATATATATATGTGTGTGTGTCACATGAGTAGAGATGCGGCCTCAAAAACTCGATATTTTTTATAATAAAATACGTTTTTTACCCAAAAAAATCGATCCAAAAAGACGTAATTTTTGTTGTTTTTCAAGAGTCATGCATAGAATAAAAAATTATACAAATAACCTATTTTGGGATATTAAATGCATTATTTTTTATCAGCATTTAAGTTATTCATGCTTTTAGTGGCCCTATCAAATTGAATAATCATTGAATATGCACAATAAAAGTGTTATAATATGTCTGAAAGCCCTCATATCATTGTTCGCACGGTACTGTGCTGCACTTTTAGGTAAATTACAGCTTTGCATTCAATTATTGAGTTAATCATTATGTAAGTTAATCATTATGTAAGGTTTGCAAACCGTTTTTTTGTTAAAAGCCTGAAACTATTTATGAAAACCAAAACGAACAAGTTTTTTGGTGATAAAATTTTGGCTATAAAAATGTTTTAGTTTTTTTAAATCGTTTTTTTGAAGTCGCACCTCCAATTTCAATACATACATCTCGTAGACCAATTAATTTGTCTTGTTCTGCTGACAACATTTTCCGAATCTGTACATCAATTATAGGAAATCAAAAACAGTTTGAAAAACATTATGGGTTTTTATATAAAAAACATGGTTTCTTTATAATAAACAAACACTTGACCATTCAATGACTTTGTTCTGCTGGCAAATTATTTCAAATATCCACATCGCTAAAACCACCTTTAAAAAAACATTGGTTTTTTCAATGAAAACCCCTTGCTTAAACCACCGGACCTGGATGCACTTTTAAACAGTCTCCTGGTATATTTATTGATGAATATTTGTGTTTTTTACTATTATTAATATATCTTTGAAATATGACACGTGAAGAGATACAAATCTTCAATTAAACTAATTTATATGTACTAAAATCCAGCATTTGAGGACAATTGAGGCTAATCCTAAAAAACATATTAACAAAAAATTCAAAAAGAGCATGTTTTTGCAACAAAAAAACGGAACGAAATTGTTTTGTTTGGCATATCTACACATTACAGACTGACAAAGGACATACATGCACATATGAACACACACACACATACATACAAACACGGATATATAAACACACACACACATATACATACAAACACGGATATATAAACACACACACACACATATACATACAAACACGGATATATGAACACACACACATATATACACACAGATATTCACACATATAGATACTCAGCCACATTAAAAAATTGTGGCATTTATAAACAAATACGCAAAAAAAATTATATCCACCATAATATGTGTTTTATTGACCAATCATCGCCGCTAACAATCTGACTGGTTTATTAATTTTGATTTCTGCTTTTTTCTGGTTGTTTTGGGTGTTTCCTGGTACATGGGGCCACCGAAAGGTTATACTAGTGCTTACACTGTTCCTATTCTACTGGATCTGCCTGTAATTAATAATAATAATAATAAAAATAAAAGTGAAAGTTTGTGACCAACGCAGACATAAATTTTATGTTGGAGCCAAACTCTAGTTTGAGATCGCGGTCAGCCAATTTCGCTTTATAACCAAACTCGGCTGCTTATAGTCAACTTTAGCGACTCGTAAAACAGCTGTTCGGCTGCAGAGAACACCAAAGACAAGACAATCCCTCTACTAGGAGGAGGTACAAGAACAGCATACTCGTAACATACGGTCGTGTATTACCTGGTCAAGTGTACATATACGTGGTTGTATACCTGGTTGATAGCCAATTATACCCCAACGCCACTGACGGACCCAGAGGGGGGAGGGGCTCAGGGGCTGAAGCCCCCCACAAATGTCTACATCAACTCTTCATAACCAAGAGGTTCACTAAAAGAGGTCAACAAAAATATCTTCCGGTAGAATTAGTTGATATAAGCACTATCGCAAAGAATATTCGCACATTATTGTGTTTGTCTAAATGTGTGTATATATCAGTGAAAAATGCTCCAAGTCATGACCTTCACACGCTACCTAGTCACTCATACGTACTAATCTCTCATATTCACTCATACATTCACGCCACCCCCCCTCCCCCAAATTGGACTCTGTATCCGCCACTGCCCAATGCTGCCTCTCAACAAACAAATGTAATATAAACGATCATAATATAAATATATACATATATATACTACAAAATAACTCTTGTCATT
>OU696588.1:2987500-3002500 GCA_916048095.2 Sacculina carcini
CTCAAGATGGGATTGATACTCGCTGCTGGAGTTTCCGAGCTCACATTATAGTCCCCTGGGTACTGTTCTTTTATGTACTCAAGTAGGTTGTACGTCGCCTTTTGACTTCTTTCCTCAATTGTAGATTCATTGGTTAGTTCTATATCGACCGGATTGAGCTGGGCTAGTCTCTGGCCTAATCTTTGTAAAGCTTGTTCGTAGCTGTCTGGTGTTGTGCTATAGTTGCGCTCGGTCTGATGTTGATGACTATCAATGGTAGTTGCTTGCCTTTGTGTTGGTTCTAATGGTCGACTTTCGTTTTTGTTGTGTTCCTGGGTGGGACGATGTGAGCGGGTGTCAATCTGAGAGTCTTGTATTCTAGATTCTGCTTGCTTGGGTGATCTGGTTTTCTCGACCGACACAGGAAAATAGTCGTCTTTTGTTTGTATGGATTTTGTCGATTTTCTCGTGTGTTTTTCTTGGATATTCGGTGAGCAATTCCCGTTATTACTTCTATTGATCACTTGAGCCTCTATTTTAGCGCTTTGTCCCGCATTAATTGATGTTGTTTTGGACCCTTTCGTGCGTGTGCGACTGCTGGTCATTTCTTTAAAATAGTCATCCGGTTTTCTGACTATATCGGACGCCTCGTTGCCGTAACGGTTTGTTTCAACATCTGAATGTTGCTCCGGAGAACTGTTTAGATGTTTGATTAATCTTTCATTTTTTGGCTTGTCACTTATGGATTTTGCTTCAAGGCGTTCATCGTTTAGCCGTGGTTGCTGTCTACTCGAGATGTTGTGTTTGAGTTTCTCGGCATCACAGACTGCGGTGGATTTTCTATCCACATGAACACTTGGCGCATGTATCATAGATACATTAGCATCTGAGAGTTCCAGCGAAGTTTTCGAGTCATGAGGTTGTTTTTTTCTTGGCTCTTTTAGAGACGTCCTTTTATGCTCATTTTGGACGATACTTGTGCAGTTAGCTCGACCTAGGAGCGATGTTTTTTCGGCTTTGTTGTGTTTTGGGACGCTAACGGACTGTTTTTGTGTAATCCTTGTCTGGTGTTCACTTTTCCTTTTCTCGCTGATGCCGTTGATTGGCGACAGTGTTTCCGAAGCAGCACGCTCATACTGGAGCTGCTCTGTAGTTCCATTGGACGGCACACGAGAACGTCGTGGTATATCCATGTTTTCAACGTCAGCATGTGTTAGTTGTGAGATGGAATTATTGCCTCTGCCTGTATTCTGTGTTCCAAGTCGCACACCACTTTCCCTGGTGTTAATGGCGGTTTGTCTGTGTTTGCGTTTTGCCGAGTATAACACGGTGGCTGGTTTTATCTCCTCGTGCAGACTTGGGATGGAGCTACTAGACTCTGGGATTCTTCGTACAATACTATCTGAATGCTCCAAGAAACTACTAGCATTGTTATCCCTGGTCTTTTCTGGCGTAACTTTTACCTGAGACGTGGTCTTGCTGTCGGTCTTGCTGACACCCACACTCTTAACTGGATGTTTGATTGGTGATGAGGCGGCTATGTTTTGCTGTGAGGGTATGACTGCTGCATTGCTTGATTGGTTTATTCTTGCAGTCTTCTCGCTCAGCTCATCATTTGAGGACAGTATTTTCGTTGATGAATCACCAGATTTATAGTGTTCTGTGATTTCATAGAATGATATCCCGGAAGAGTCAAGTGTATTCTTGTTTTCAGGGACCTTGGCTGGGTGGCTTGGCTGGGTGACAATATTTCTGGATGAACCAGGTCTATTGGTTGAAACACGTCCATCACTCTGTCTGGATGTGTGTGGAACTGATGATGCTCTGGTGTGTTCTGGTCTCACTGAATCACACACGGTAACTGCTTGTTCTTCCTCACACAAACTAGACATTGTGTTGCTAGAGTCACTAGCTGTTGGGGTGATTACTTGCTGCTGTCCCAACATGCTCCTTGTGACTTTATCGCTGTTAGTTTCTTCCAAAGAATTTTCGCTCGTATCCAGGCTGTGAATCGCACTGTTAATTTGATTCACTCTGGATGATGTTGACGTGTTGATGGATGATTGTGACTCAGATATGATGGTATGTTTTGAGTCGCTAATCATTTCACCCCTTGCAATATTTGATTGGTATGCGTTTTTCGGTCCTGCTTTGTCTTGGTTGATCCCAGTGTTCGACGGTACTGTTTTGGACGGCAACCTGTCCTGTTTGTGTTGTCCTGTTGTCTGGAGCAATACCACTCGGGAACCATTGATCCTGGTTTCCTCGTTTATAGAGGCAGCTTGTCTTGGCTGCGTTGAAATAATTGAATGGGCCTGTTGGCTCATCTCAGAAGTTGATGGTACTTCCTGGTTGGCGACACCTGAAACAAAAGTGTTTACAGACGTATTTTGTGTGACTTCACTCTCGGTGTTTGCTGAGTCACTTGATTTGACATCGAACATGCTGTCTTCTAGCATTGCAGACATGTCGATGACAACGTCACTGTCTGTGTTTGTAGCCGGCGGTTCACTTTCTCTCTCAATGGAAGAATGAGACTGTGTGCTCACAAGACTCGGTTCATCCACTACATTGAGCAAGGTGTCTGGACGCGGTATCCGTGACGGTTGAAGGGCATTGAAATTATCGATACGCTTCGAATCGGTGTTAATCTTGGCGGACGACATTAGTGAGATTTCACTCGGGGTGTCAGATGGACATAGACCTTTTATCTCATTGATCACTTCAACCGTGCCAATGGCAACATTGTCGCAAATGTTGCTGGGTTCCTGGTCTCCATTTTCATCCGGGGAGGAGTCCACCTGAATCGCTGATGCACCTGTGTTTTCTATAGCCTCGGCGCTGGTATTTGGCGAGTCGCCCAAGTCTGTGGCCGATCCGGACTCAAGATCAGTGAGGTCGGGGATGTACTGTGGGTTGACGTCGAACAGACCACAACACCACGACCCGTGACGTCCCGTACAGCACAGCAGACACATCAGCAGGAATATGGAAACTGTCAACACAATAAAACATGCGGTTAGTACACAAGAATATAATTGTGCTAATTGTGAAGCTATTTCATGATGTTTTAGAAAGTTCTTATAGTTGATATTTATATTTGACGTTAGATTATAGAAAATTAAGCTCAAGTTGTGAGTCTGTGAGTTGAAACATTACCAGGATTATCGAAAAAAGATCCAGTGAGATTATTTCACATTGTGAACAGTTGCACTCACCTGAAGCTACGGGCACGGTGATTTTGAGGAATCCCTCGCGCTTGTAGATTGGCGGCACCTGATGTTTCTTCCTCTTCGGTCCAGCGTAGCCTCTGAACTTGTCTGTGGAGCACAAATTGCGGACAGATTAGTAAGGTGTCTAGTAATATCAGCAGAGCATACCATGAGTTGGATATAACCTGTAGAATTCGGAAAATGAACACAGCAAATCTAGTGTGATTATATGCAATATTGGGTGTGTGTATGTGGAAAATGACATTGCAATGATAGATGTGTGTGTGGAAGGAACACGTACCTCGCCAATCCATTGCTTCGCCGGGGTAGACGCACTCCAGTAGCACTAGCAGCACTAGAGCACTGACGACCTGTTTGCGTTGAGCTGGTAGCATGATGCAGTGAGATCACGTAGCAATCGACCAAGTAGACGAAATACTTGCAGAAAGCAAATTGACTTGAAATCAAACCGTTACTTCAGATATCATTTTGTATTTGGAAGAAAATGCTATTCACGTGTGTTGTTTCGGCGTGCGCTTTTGCTAAAAACTCTTTTCCGGCTGTGTAAAATGCTCTCGATTTACATAATGCATGTGATTATTGGCCAAATGAACTTCAATGTGATTATTTGATCAAATTAAGTAGTTTTATGTACTGTTTGAAGACACACACAATATTCAATAGTTCAAAGAAAGCCTGGATAAATGCTTATTTGGAGGCGGGACAGCTCGAACAGCAGCTCATATCCCGTAATGCACAAATAGACGAGCACGCACACACACACACACACACACACACACACACACACACGAATATTCGTGGATATTCGTGGTGTACAGGCGTGTTACAAGGTCATTATGTGTGTTAGAGAGCTGTAAATGAGCACAATGGACAACGATAGTGTTCAGCTGCTGCTGAGAACTCAACAGCAGGCATACAAAGATGCCATGATGGCAATGGTGACGTATATGACTTCGGGAATCAACAAACTGGAGGAGGTCAGCTCTGATCTCAAGAAGAGCCTGGAATTTTCCCAGGAAGAAATCCAGGAGCTCAAAAATGAGGTGAAAACATCGAAAAAGGCTGAGAGTGAAACGGCTCGATCTTTGAAGTCCTTAGATAGTCCTCGTTGTTATTTTCCTCCACTTGATGAAGATATCCGGCTGGCTCATGTTTCTCCATCGTTGACCATGCTTTTGTCAGTATCCTCAATATTGCTTTCCATATCACAATCTCCACTCTCTGGAGGTAAAATAACGATATTTTTAGGATTCGTCGTCTCTTCCAAAGTCTCCATCGCCTCAAAAAATCTTAACTATACTTCCTTTAACAGCCACTAACCAAACCTTGATATAACACAATTCTACCACATGTCCAACAAAATTAACATATAATTAATTACCACTGATAAAAACTGTTAATGTATCGCGTCATGCAGTAAATACGATGCAATTATTTTGAACAAGTTTTTCTAGTTTTATCGCAACATGTCGTCGAATATCGCTTTCATTCAACCACTATGTGATCAAATTCTGTTCGCTTATTTGCATTACAACGTATAAGTACTAGATTGGCTTTTGGTGTGTATGTTTATTATAATTTTGAGAACGTTTATGTTCCCAACCCGGAAATATGTTTTGTGTTTATGTTTAATACTATATGGGCGAATTTTCAGTCGAATCGGCTCACGACACGATATTGCACACGCCTCCTTCAATCTCACCCTGCCCTGGCTCCAGGTCCCCCCTCAGCTGAGGTATTAGCCGCTCGAAGGCGGGGGTATCGTGCTTGCCAAGCTACTCACTGTGGCCTGGTTTGGGCCAGGGTGCGCTTCCGCCAGTCAAACAATAATGGCTCGATAATTTGATTCAGCACAAATATTCAACAGGGGCAGTGACAATAGTATTAGGCTGATGTTTCTTCTCACTCATTTATTGTGTCTTCTGGTGGCATCATTGAGTTTTTCCATACGATTTACTCAGCTAGTCTTCACTTATTTTCTGTGGAACAATTTTTCAAAGATTGTCTTATTGTCATCTCCACTGTTCTCGGACCGTCTGAACCATCTCAAGATGGGATTGATACTCGCTGCTGGAGTTTCCGAGCTCACATTATAGTCCCCCGGGTACTGTTCTTTTATGTACTCAAGTAGGTTGTACGTCGCCTTTTGACTTCTTTCCTCAATTGTAGATTCATTGGTTAGTTCTATATCGACCGGATTGAGCTGGGCTAGTCTCTGGCCTAATCTTTGTAAAGCTTGTTCGTAGCTGTCCGGTGTTGTGCTATAGTTGCGCTCGGTCTGATGTTGATGACTATCAATGGTAGTTGCTTGCCTTTGTGTTGGTTCTAATGGTCGACTTTCGTTTTTGTTGTGTTCCTGGGCGGGACGATGTGAGCGGGTGTCAATCTGAGAGTCTTGTATTCTAGATTCTGCTTGCTTGGGTGATCTGGTTTTCTCGACCGACACAGGAAAATAGTCGTCTTTTGTTTGTATGGATTTTGTCGATTTTCTCGTGTGTTTTTCTTGGATATTCGGTGAGCAATTCCCGTTATTACTTCTATTGATCACTTGAGCCTCTATTTTAGCGCTTTGTCCCGCATTAATTGATGTTGTTTTGGACCCCTTCGTGCGTGTGCGACTGCTGGTCATTTCTTTAAAATAGTCATCCGGTTTTCTGACTATATCGGGCGCCTCGTTGCCGTAACGGTTTGTTTCAACATCTGAATGTTGCTCCGGAGAACTGTTTAGATGTTTGATTAATCTTTCATTTTTTGGCTGGTCACTTATGCATTTTGCTTCAAGACGTTCATCGCTTAGCCGTGGTTGCTGTCTACTCGAGATGTTGTGTTTGAGTTTCTCGGTATCACAGACTGTGGTGGATTTTCTATCCACATGAACACTTGGCGCATGTATCATAGATACATTAGCATCTGAGAGTTCCAGCGAAGTTTTCGAGTCATGAGGTTGTTTTTTTCTTGGCTCTTTTAGAGACGTCCTTTTATGCTCATTTTGGACGATACTTGTGCAGTTAGCTCGACCTAGGAGCGATGTTTTTTCGGCTTTGTTGTGTTTTGGGACGCTAACGGACTGTTTTTGTGTAATCCTTGTCTGGTGTTCACTTTTCCTTTTCTCGCTGATGCCGTTGATTGGCGACAGTGTTTCCGAAGCAGCACGCTCATACTGGAGCTGCTCTGTAGTTCCATTGGACGGCACACGAGAACGTCGTGGTATATCCATGTTTTCAACGTCAGCATGTGTTAGTTGTGAGATGGAATTATTGCCTCTGCCTGTATTCTGTGTTCCAAGTCGTACACCACTTTCCCTGGTGTTAATGGCGGTTTGTCTGTGTTTGCGTTTTGCCGAGTATAACACGGTGGCTGGTTTTATCTCCTCGTGCAGACTTGGGATGGAGCTACTAGACTCTGGGATTCTTCGTACAATACTATCTGAATGCTCCAAGAAACTACTAGCATTGTTATCCCTGGTCTTTTCTGGCGTAACTTTTACCTGAGACGTGGTCTTGCTGTCGGTCTTGCTGACACCCACACTCTTAACTGGACGTTTGAGTGGTGATGAGGCGGCTATGTTTTGCTGTGAGGGTATGACTGCTGCATTGCTTGATTGGTTTATTCTTGCAGTCTTCTCGCTCAGCTCATCATTTGAGGACAGTATTTTCGTTGATGAATCACCAGATTTATAGTGTTCTGTGATTTCATAGAATGATATCCCGGAAGAGTCAAGTGTATTCTTGTTTTCAGGGACCTTGGCTGGGTGGCTTGGCTGGGTGACAATATTTCTGGATGAACCAGGTCTATTGGTTGAAACACGTCCATCACTCTGTCTGGATGTGTGTGGAACTGATGATGCTCTGGTGTGTTCTGGTCTCACTGAATCACACACGGTAACTGCTTGTTCTTCCTCACACAAACTAGACATTGTGTTGCTAGAGTCACTAGCTGTTGGGGTGATTACTTGCTGCTGTCCCAACATGCTCCTTGTGACTTTATCGCTGTTAGTTTCTTCCAAAGAATTTTCGCTCGTATCCAGGCTGTGAATCGCACTGTTAATTTGATTCACTCTGGATGATGTTGACGTGTTGATGGATGATTGTGACTCAGATATGATGGTATGTTTTGAGTCGCTAATCATTTCACCCCTTGCAATATTTGATTGGTATGCCTTTCTCGGTCCTGCATTGTCTTGGTTGATCCCAGTGTTCGACGACACTGTTTTGGAGGGCACCGTGTCCTGTTTGTGTTGTTTTATTGTCTGGAGCAATGCCAATTGGGAACCATTTATCCTGGTTTCCTCGTTTAGAGAGGCAGCTTGTCTGGGCTGCGTTGAAATAATTGAATGGGACTGTTGACTCATCTCAGAAGTTAATGGTACTTCCTGGTCGGCGACATCTGAAACAAAAGTGTTAACAGACGTGTTTGGTGTGACTTCATTCTCGGTGTTTGTTGAGTCACTTGATTTGACATCGAACATGCTGTCTTCTAGCATTGCAGACATGTGGATGACAACGTCACTGTCTATGTTTGTGGCTGGCGGTACACTTTTGCTCTCAATGGAAGAATGAGATTGTGTGCTCACAAGACTCGGTTCATCCACTATATTGAGCAAGGTGTCTGGACGCGGTATCCGTGACGGTTGAAGGGCGTTGAAATTATCGATACGCTTCGAATCGGTGTTAATCTTGGCGGACGACATTGGTGAGATTTCACTCGTGGTGTCAGATGGACATAGACCTTTTATCTCATTGATCACTTCAACCGTGTCAATCACAACTTTGTCGCAAAGGTTGCTGGGCTCCTGGCTTCCATTTTCATCCGGAGAGGAGTCCACCTGAATTGCTGATGAGCCTGTGTTTTCTATGGACTCGGCGCTGGTATTTGGCGAGTCGCCCAAGTCTGTGGCCGATCCGGACTCAAGATCAGTGCGGTCGGGGATGTACTGTGGGTTGACGTCGAACAGACCACAACACCACGACCCGTGACGTCCCGTGCAGCATAGCAGACATATCAGCAGGAATATGGAAACTGTCAACACAATAAAACATGCGGTTAGTACACAAGAATATAATTGTGCTAATTGTGAAGCTATTTCATGATGTTTTAGAAAGTTCTTATAGTTGATATTTTTATTTAACGTTAGATTATAGAAAATTCAGCTCAAGTTGTGAGTCTGTGAGTTGAAACATTACCGGGATTATCGAAAAAAGATCCAGTGAGATAATTTCACATTGTGAACAGTTGCACTCACCTGAAGCTACGGGCACGGTGATTTTGAGGAATCCCTCGCGCTTGTAGATTGGCGGCACCTGATGTTTCTTCCTCTTCGGTCCAGCGTAGCCTCTGAACTTGTCTGTGGAGCACAAATTGCGGACAGATTACTAGTAAGACTACTAGTAATGTCAGCAGAGCATATTATAAGCTTATCATAAAGTGGATTTAACCTGTAGAATTCGGAAAACGAACACTAGATCGAGTTAGATCATATGCAATATTGTGTGTATGTGTGGAAAATGACATTGCAATGATTGATGTATGTGTGTGGAAGGAACACGTACCTCGCCAATCCATTGCTTCGCCAGGGTAGACGCACTCCAGTAGCACTAGCAGCACTAGAGCACTGAAGAACAGCTTGCGTTGAGCTGGTAGCATGATGCAGTGAGATCACGTAGCAATCGACCAAGTAGACGAAATACTTGCAGAATGCAAATTGACTTGAAATCAAACCGTTACTTCAGACATCATTTTGTATTTGGAAGAAAATGCTATTCACGTGTGTTGTTTCGGCCGGCGCTTTTGCGTAAAAACAAATACTATTTTCCGGCTGTGTAAAATGCTCTCGATTTACATAATGCATGTGAATATTGGCCAAATGAACTTCAATGTGATTATTCGATCAAATTAAGTAGTTTTATGTACTGTTTGAAGACACACGCAATATTCAATAGTTCAAAGAAAGCCTGGATAAATAATTATTTGGAGGCGGGACAGCTCGAACGGAAGCTCATATCCCGTAATGCAAAATTAGATTAGCACACACACACAAACACACACACACACACACACGCGCACACACACACTCACTCACTCACACAGCTTGCTAATACGCCGGTGTGAAAATGATCATTTGAGATGTTTTGTATGCGTGTGTGTGTGTAGGTAGGTAGGTGAGTGAGTGATCATGAGAACAGGGTGGATGAATGATCAGGTGATAATTGCCCATACGTCACAGTGTCAATTACCTGAGTGAACATGTGAATATATCTGACACCAGGGGACTGACTGACTGACTGACTGACTGACTGACTGACTGACTGACTGACTGACTGACTGACTGACTGACTGACTGACTGACTGACTGACTGACTGACTGACTGACTGACTGACTGACTGACTGACTGACTGACTGACTGACTGACTGACTGACTGACTGACTGACTGACTGACTGACTGACTGACTGACTGACTGACTGACTGACTGACTGACTGACTGACTGACTGACTGACTGACTGACTGACTGACTGACTGACTGACTGACTGACTGACTGACTGACTGACTGACTGACTGACTGACTGACTGACTGACTGACTGACTGACTGACTGACTGACTGACTGACTGACTGACTGACTGACTGACTGACTGACTGACTGACTGACTGACTGACTGACTGACTGACTGACTGACTGACTGACTGACTGACTGACTGACTGACTGACTGACTGACTGACTGACTGACTGACTGACTGACTGACTGACTGACTGACTGACTGACTGACTGACTGACTGACTGACTGACTGACTGACTGACTGACTGACTGACTGACTGACTGACTGACTGACTGACTGACTGACTGACTGACTGACTGACTGACTGACTGACTGACTGACTGACTGACTGACTGACTGACTGACTGACTGACTGACTGACTGACTGACTGACTGACTGACTGACTGACTGACTGACTGACTGACTGACTGACTGACTGACTGACTGACTGACTGACTGACTGACTGACTGACTGACTGACTGACTGACTGACTGACTGACTGACTGACTGACTGACTGACTGACTGACTGACTGACTGACTGACTGACTGACTGACTGACTGACTGACTGACTGACTGACTGACTGACTGACTGACTGACTGACTGACTGACTGACTGACTGACTGACTGACTGACTGACTGACTGACTGACTGACTGACTGACTGACTGACTGACTGACTGACTGACTGACTGACTGACTGACTGACTGACTGACTGACTGACTGACTGACTGACTGACTGACTGACTGACTGACTGACTGACTGACTGACTGACTGACTGACTGACTGACTGACTGACTGACTGACTGACTGACTGACTGACTGACTGACTGACTGACTGACTGACTGACTGACTGACTGACTGACTGACTGACTGACTGACTGACTGACTGACTGACTGACTGACTGACTGACTGACTGACTGACTGACTGACTGACTGACTGACTGACTGACTGACTGACTGACTGAATACCGGCTATTCTACACACTGACTGATTGCCTTTTTTTAATATGCAAATACTAGGGCAGCGTATCAACTATTGTGCAGAGAAATATCAACATAATTCATCTCGGTGTTTGGCTAATTTTATCATTTTACAATGGTTGTCTCAATTGCTGACACCTTTTGCTTATGTATAACAAGATAAAATTCAACAAAATCCCTGTTGGCATTGCGAAGCCGACTATCGTCTCTTATCTCAGCTGCATGCTTCAAGATTTCAGCATTTCACCAGCGAATTATAAGTATTACGGTACAATAATCCGCGCCAAATGATCTTCTCATTCAAACAAGCCTAATATCATCGATCAGTGCGGCCTTCCATTAGCTCATGTGTCCTGGCTTTATTATAAGATTGGCAGAATGGCTAGACATCTTTCATATATAGTATATATATATGTGTGTGTGTGTGTGTGTGTGTGTGTGTGTGTGTGTGTGTGTGTGTGTGTGTGTGCGTGTGTGTGTGTGTGTGAGTATGTGTGTATATATATATTTGGAGACAATACAAGGCTGTCCTCACCCTGTTAAGGCTAGGAAACTACAGGCTTGACAGCTATGCTCTTAAACGTACACGAGCATGGATTAGAAACTTACACACACACATACAAACACACACACACACACACACAAAGAAGAAAAACCAAAGCCAAAACAAGAAATCAAAGATAGAGAGAAAGATAGGGGAGTGCACTCGGAAGAGTACGCATGGAAGGCAAACAAGAGCAAAAGACAGAGTGTGAGAGCGTGTGCAGCTGAAGCTCGTGACAAAGTAGAGAGTTTTTAGGCTGCACTTTCTTGGCTGCGCTGATGGTATTTACAGTCGCTGTCGACTAGCCATCACCGACTTAGTCGACACGTCTTTTGCGTCTCATGCGCCCGTCGCCACTGCATGCCTGTGTGTGTGTGTATGTGTGTGTGTGTGTGTAAGTGTGTGTGTGTGTGTGTGTGTGTGTGTGTGTGTGTGCGTGTGTAGCAGTGGAAGCATGACATCGTGTACACATTATACATGCGATGACACTGACAGGCGCAGCTGGTGTCACAACTCAAACTACACACACACACACACACATACACACAACAACAACTCACATAAACATACACACACACACACACATACACACAACAACAACTCACATAAACATACACACACACACACATACACACAAGCACATACACAAATACACACACACTCTCAATCACGTATGTTGCACATACGTGCTATATAATGCATATATGCATACATTATTAAATACATGATTGAGAGTGTGTGTGTATTTGTGTATGTGTGTATATATATATGTGTGTGTGTGTGTGTGTGTGTGTGTGTGTGTGTGTGTGTTTGGGTGTGTGTGTGTGTGTGAGGCATATACAGTATACAGGCATATCGAGTATGTGTACAGTCTACCCTCCAAGTAACAGACCTGAAAAAACAGAATCTTCCAAATAACGGAATGACATATTGGTCCCCACTCATATAGCACACCCCCAAATAGCGGATAACGAGGGTTCTATGTGATTCTTAAATAGAAGATGTATGGAATATATTGACTCCAGCTTGTCGACTGACAACAGTTGACTATTGCAAGCTAATTGGCAGAAACGAGTGACTTATTAGGACATAGGTTATAGACATACATATATGCATATTATTAGTCATAGACAAACTAGGCGGTCGCTTAGGACGCCAGACTGTTGAGGGTCTCGCGAAGGAACCACACAGGAATATAACAGACATTCGTATAACATTGACAATTCCGGTTATTTAAACATCGTAGACTAAGGATGTGTTCAATGTTGATGAAACGGGTCTCCCCTGCAGCCTGCAGCATACCAAAACCATGACGTCCAGGGCAGAATACCATACATATGAATAATTGTTTGGGGTAATGAAAAGTGTTGGTAGTATCATTTGAGAAATATGGTTGAGTGAAAAAAGGTTTAATAGCATTGCTACAGCGGCCACTTCCAAATAGTGGATTTTTTGCTCGATCCCTTCGATTCCGCTATTTGGAGAACCGACTGTATTTTAAATTGACGTTGAGGATTTTAGAAGTGGTAAACGAAGGCGCTGGCAAATATCCAGTTTGCAGTGGGTTTTGCATGTAATAAACCGTATTATTATTATTATTATTAAATTATTAATTACAGGCAAATCCAGTAGCATGGGGGAAGAGTGCAAGTGCACTATTACCACCCTGCCGTGGGCCCATGTACCGACAGCGTCTAAGGGCATGAAGATAGAAAAATAACTCGAAATGTATATAAATAAATTAAAATAAACAATGCATCCGATAAAACTCCATAATATCACTCCTCCCACACTTCTCAATAAATAACAACAATCAACAATAAATGTGAAAAATAAATATCAAGCTGGCGGAATATCATAGTGTTTAAATAGTTTAATATCGTACGTTAAATATTGATAACTTGTATATCGATTATAATCTCTGTTATCTCGTACCCTATCATTATAACATTGTTGAATTATTCTGTGTTTATTTCCTATTTATTATCACAAATAGTGTTGCATTTATAAACCAGCGTGACTTCTCCATTATTCTCGTTCACCCCAGCGAACATACAAGAGAGAGAGAGAGTGTGTGTGTGTGTGTATGTGTGTATGTGTGTATGTGTGTGTATGTGTGTGTGTGTGTGTGGGAACAGAGTCAGAGTGTGTTTCATTCCGCACATCATTTATACACATTTGTCACTAACCGTGATTAGCTTCTATTATGTCAACACACACACACATACACACACACACACATACACATACATATTAGGCTACCAGATATTCAAATGAGCCGACACACACACACACACACACAGTGTCACAGTGTCGCTAGGGTATCATGTAACTAAACTACAATGGACTGGTATTATTGTGTGGCATAATGGACTAGCCGCGCCTGTGTGGTGTCAGTGGTGTCGTGTCAGTGATGTCGTGTCAGTGGTGTCGTGTCAGTGGTGTCGTGTCAGTGGTGTCGTGTCAGTGGTGTCGTGTCAGTGGTGTCGTGTCAATGGTGTCTTGTCAGTGGTGTCGTGTCAGTGGTGTCGTGTCAGTGGTGTTGTGTCAGTGGTGTCGTGTCAGTGGTGTCGTGTCAGTGGTGTCGTTTCAGTGGTGTGGTGTCAGTGGTGTCGTGTCAGTGGTGATGTATCAGTGATGTCGTGTCAGTGGTGTCGTGTCAGTGGTGTCGTGTCAGTGGTGTCGTGTCAGTGGTGTCGTGTCAGTGGAGGTGTGTCAGTGGTGTCGTGTCAGTGGTGTCGTGTCAGTGGTGTCCTGTCAGTGGTGTCATGTCAGTGGTGGTGGAGTGTCAGTGGTGTTGTATCAGTGGTGTCGTGTCAATGATGTCGTGTCAGTGGTGTCGTGTCAGTGGTGTCGTGTCATTGGTGTCGCGTCAGTGGTGGCGTGTCAGTGGTGTCTTGTCAGTGGTGTTGTGTCAGTGGTGTCGTGTCAATGATGTCGTGTCAGTGGTGTCGTGTCAGTGGTGTCGTGTCATTGGTGTCGCGTCAGTGGTGGCGTGTCAGTGGTGGCGTGTCAGTGATGTCGTGTCAGTGGTGTCGTGTCAGTGGTGTCGTGTCAGTGGTGTCGTGTCAATGGTGGCGTGCCAGTGGTGTCGTGTCAGTGGTGTCGTGCCAGTGGTGTCGTGTCAGTGGTGTCGTGTCAGTGGTGTTGTGTCAGTGATGTCGTGTCAGTGGTGTCATGTCAGTGGTGGCGTGTCAGTGGTGTCGTGTCAGTGGTGTCGTGCCAGTGGTGTCGTGTCAGTGGTGTCGTGTCAGTGGTGTTGTGTCAGTGATGTCGTGTCAGTGGTGTCGTGTCAGTGGTGGCGTGTCAGTGGTGTCGTGTCAGTGGTGTCGTGTCAGTGGTGTCGTGTCAGTGGTGTCGTGTCAGTGGTGTTGTGTCAGTGATGTCGTGTCAGTGGTGTCGTGTCAGTGGTGGCGTGTCAGTGGTGTCGTGTCAGTGGTGTCGTGTCAGTGGTGTCGTGTCAGTGGTGTCGTGTCAGTGGTGTCGTGTCAGTGGTGTCGTGTCAGTGGTGTCGTGTCAGTGATGTCGTGTCAGTGGTGTCGTGTCAGTGGTGTCGTGTCAGTGGTGGCGTGTCAGTGGTGGCGTGTCAGTGGTGTCGTGTCAGTGGTGTTGTGTCAGATATGTCGTGTCAGTGGTCTCGTGTCAGTGGTGTCGTGTCAGTGGTGTCGTGTCAGTGGTGGCGTGTCAGTGGTGGCGTGTCAGTGGTGTCGTGTCA
>OU696588.1:3007500-3262500 GCA_916048095.2 Sacculina carcini
TTAAGTGATTCATTTGCATAGAATCTGAAATAAAACATTCACAACATGTTAATCACTAGATATAAACATAATCATAAATAGAAACATAATCACATAATATAAACATAATATGAATCAAATTATATAAACATATAAAGCTCATTCAAACAAACTTTATCTATAAATAGATATATGTGTATCATGAGGAAACATATCTACATGAAGAAACATATCTACACATATATTATGGAACAGCGTTGAAATTTGCCAATGATAATTATCATTGATTGATTATTATGATTATAATAATATAAATAATATTAATTATAATAATAATACTTGAAATTGGCGTAGATCAGCGTGCTACATCTAATCCAAAATATCGCACTTATGATTTTCTCTCGATTTCTTATATAGTTAGCCTATATTGCGTAATGATCTGTAATTATTGCAACAAAAAATATATGAAAAACGATTATAATGCCAATATTGCATGGGCTGCATGTGACGTACTCACAATAATATTTGTGCAATGAAATTGCAAGCACTTGTTGACAAACAGCAGTTGGAGAATTATCAACGTATCGACAATGCAGGGCTGGCGATGGGGCCAAAATGCTCACACTGCTGCGACCCATGTTTGTTTATTGGTGCGTGTCGTGGAAATATTCCGGTGTGTAGCCAAATATATCCAGTCACTAGCCACCGTGCAACCAGCCAGTCCAGGCTAAATCTAATGTTCCTCAGGCCAGACAGTGGAAATGCAGACAACAATATCTTTTTTTTGGTTGACACAAAAATTCAACAGCCACATAGACACAACACTGATGCAATGCACACTACTTCACAATGAAAACATTTCTACACGCTAGCTGTCTGAAGTTGGCTGCTGTCAACTTCGCTGTGTGTGTGTGTGTGTGTGTGTGTGTGTGTGTGTGTGTGTGTGTGTGTATGTGTGTGTGTGTGTGTGCGTGTGTGTGCAGAGCTTGTATTCAAAGATTGAAAATATATCAGTCAGAACGCAGTGAAAAATTGTTAAACCAGCAACACCATGCACCATTGCCCTTGACAATGACTTTTTACGTTCTTGTTGAAATTCTTTATTATTTTTTTATAGAAGGCAAATATTCTGGTACGTAGCAGACGAATATAGATGTTCAATGGTTGCATGCAGCTGAGCGTTTTTATTTACTGCATATTATTTATTACTCTTGTACTGGACAGCAGCTCTTGTGCTGACAAACCAGGTTATTTTTGGATGCCCAAATTGACAGCGCCGTTTCATGTTTGAACTCGATTTTATGCGCTTTATTGTGTTTTTGATTGCTTGTCGCACGAGATTGTGCAATGTTCAGTGTGAGCTGAGCTGGCTGGAGATGAGCTATCTATGTATAATCGCCAGATGGGAATTTGTTATTTCATATAATTTAGCCCTACGTTTGTCCTCAGAAACTCATTTTAGCATATCATAAGCAAATATACTATTGTTTTGCAATTGTTTGGCCAACACAAATGCATGCAATCAGCATTGAATATTCAATCTGTAGCAATACTTGGATTATTTATTAATATTTACATTAATATTACATTAATATTTACATTAATATTACATTAATATTACATTAATATTTACATTAATATTACATTAATATTACATTAATATTTACATTAATATTAACGTTAATATTTATTCTTAGTTATTGATGGCTGTTATTTAATGAATCACATATTTATTGTTGATTGTTATTATTTATTGAGGAACGTGGGCGGAGTGACATTATGGATTGTTATCGGATGATGGTTTATTATTTATTGTTATTTATTTATTATTTTCTTTCCAGCTCTCTTTCTAGACTTTTTTCTCTTCGAACTCTCTTTCTCTCTGAATCTTATGGGCGCTTCCGGTACATGGGGCCACCTTAGGGTGGTAATAGTGCTTGCACTCTTCCCATGCTACTGGATTTGCCTGTAATTAATAATAATAATAATATTGAACAGCGCTGAAATCTAGTGCTTCTGTTTTACGTGCTTATTACAAAATTAATACCGCTATTAATGTATAATTTACCGTTTTTTCATACCAAATACACAATGTTGCTTAAGCGGCCACATTTTATGATGATCTAAATGTTATATTTATAAAAAATCTCCTCATAAAAAGATACAATATCATTGTAGCATGGGTTTATACTGTCTATTTGACGTAGAGTAAAAGCCGAGTGATGCACTTAATTCAAATGTCAGCGAATGCACTTAATTAATCATTAGGGCTGTCAAAAAAGTAACCTAAAAATCAGAAAAAAGTAACTTTATTTTCGAGAAAAAGTAACCTAAAAAAGTAACCTAAAAATAACCGGAGTTTTAAAGTTATTATCACTTTTGTATCGTTTTATCACATGTTCATCACGCCTTTGCTGATTAGTGCGCTATGTGAAATACACGGTTTGTTTGTTGTTTGTTTGTGAACATATAAAGTAACCTAATAACCAATAAAAAGGTAACCTAAAAATAACCTCCTTCAAAAAAGGTCAATTTCTGTTTGCAGTTCTGAAGGAAGAAAATACACCAGTCCTTCTTTTTTATCATCTTTCCGAGTTGGTACTACTTTTCCACCCTCTCCGATCTGGTACCATTTTTACAACAAACAACCAAAAGTGACTTAACATAATTTAGCTAACATCGAAAAAAGGAGCAAAACCATCAGAATATAATTTTAAGTGGAAAGCTCATACAAATGCGGAATACACTAATTGCAAATGTAAATATTTTCAGTAATGGTCGCAATAATGTTCTTTATATTTTTTCAATGGAACTTTTTATCAAATAGCACGTACTACAGTAGCGTAAACACTGCATGTGTTAATGCCCTTCGTCCTCCCATATGTCAAACGTGGGATAATGGCGCCATCTCACGCCCTGAAAATCACGTGCAAATTCCTGTTAAAGTAAATACGTACAGTGAAGTGCTACAGTGCAGTATCTGGTATAGAGAGCTCACACATCGTACTATACCACGCTCCAAACATCTCACGACACCATCCGGTTCGTGGACATTTCCTAAAATGGAATTACACTATCCTGCGTACCCAAAAACGTATAAATATCTTGTAGCACGGATATTAAGATGAATATCAATTGCTAAATCCTAACAGCAGAAATGTTGACATTTCTTGATCTTCAGACCTAATATTCCATCTCTTTTCCTATTTTATCCTCATATATACCGTTTTTGTGTCTATTATCTGCAAAAAGTCACCAAACTTCGTGGTAAACTTACCTAATTACAAGAAAAACAACAAAAGTTAACCTAACGATAAAAAAGTAACCTTAAAAGCAAAAAAGTAACCTAACGATGAAAAAGTAACTTTTGGTAACCTAATAACTTGTTTAATAATTATCGTACACAACTTTTTCATGCAGTTTTAGGTAGCTTAGGAAAAAGTGACCTTTAGGTGAAAAAGTAACTTTATTAACTTTTGACAGCCCTATTAATCATACTATGTCGTGGTGTTCAGTGTGAAGTACCAATGCATGTACCATTGGTAATAATTAGTATATATTTGTCTTTGTTTGTATGTTCATGATTGCTTGTCATTCTCATGTGACACGTATCGTTTTGTATGGCTTAAGCGTTGTAAATTGAATATTTGGCTTAGTGTACTTAATGATTGAATGAGTAACTGTGCTTTTGCGGAATTTCGTGTGGTTTATTGATTGATTTCCGCGGAAAATTGGTCCGTATTTACATTTCAGATAACAATACAAATGTGGATAGAATCGAATTCCCAAAAACATCGTTTATTCATCCAAAAGACAATATTCCTGCAGCCAGTAAATGATATGCAACTATAAGATTTCCCCTGTGTGTGTGTGTGTGTGTGTGTGTGTGTTAGTTGCTCATGTGCATGTTAGTTGGAGGATAACGATATATTACCAGTTAGCTTAGCACATAATAAAAGTCCATGTTACACCCCATATATTCCATGTTAAACCCTTTATAGTCATATAGCGTCGCGATATACTCAAGTGCAATTAAAAATATCGCAATCTCATTTTTCCTTTTTCCCTCCGTTCCCAGTCTAATCTCTAGATAGACCGCCGCCATGATCGTGGCTTGAAACGTGAATGTCGACGATACAATGTCTGGCGTTTAGCAGAAGCCGTCTGAGACGGTCTATCTGCGAGCGTGCGTGACGCATGGTGTTTCTGGCATGCTCAAGACTCTGCTCCAGCCCGTCTCGGATCGATTCCAGTTGGTAGCGCTGAATTACGCTCACCGATCTCGGCTGCAGTGTCGGGTACATGTGGCTGTAGACGCGGAAGTATTGTTCCATGTCACTGATTCGCCACTGGAACTGGTTGATGGTGTTGTTGATCGACTCGGAGCTGTTATCAGCCTCGCTCATGATGTCGGCCACGGAGCGAGATGAAGTCGACGTGGTGAGCATGAGCATGCGGCGATGGTGGATGACCTCCAGCTCATTGACGGCGCCTTGTGTGATTGTCACGTGGGAACTGAGATGATCGTTGACTCTGGTCGTCGCATCGTGCAAACTTTCCTCCTTCTCGATCGCTCGATCAATGAAACCTTGAAGGAGGTTTCTTTCACGCTCGCTCGGCGGAGTTTGAGCGCAGCATACACTCGCCTGATTCAGGTGAACATCAAAGTAATTGTGATTTACTAGCCTGATTATATCGGTGGGATTTCTGTGCGAAAACAAGTTTGAGTTATGGGGATAGTAATTTCCTATATGCAGTGGCGGCACCAGGATTCTTCCGATGGGGAGACTGAGAGGGGGCTAAGGAATGAGTTGAGGGGCTTGGCGAAGCATGAAGAGATACACTCGAACGCGGACTACATAGTATTATAATATGGGACTGGAGCACACTGATTCAGTCATCGAACTTGAGCCAAACTTACAGGACTTCATTTACAGTGGCAAGAAATTTTAACGTCCATGATTTATATTTTTGGGGAGGCTTAGGGGGGAGGGCTTGACGTATATATATATATATATATATATATATATATATATATATATGTGTGTGTGTGTGTGTGTGTGTGTGTGTATGTGTGTGTGTGTGTGTTTATTGCTGGCGCGGCTCGAATGCATCAAAGAATCTCACCATAACAAAGAGGATCACAGCAAAAAAACGCATTGCTCAAATTTATAGTAATCTGGAACAAAATCTTCACACACACACACACACACACACACACACACACACACACACACACACACACACACACACACACACACATGTTACAATCACACACTCTTGTATAACATTGTTTTCTGTCTGCAGTCTTGTATAACATTGACAGTGACATGAGCTTATCATTTGACCGGTTGAATCATCTCGCCAATGAATTTGCTATAATACTGGTATTTATAATATAATTGATGAAGTATATTGTAGAATATATATATATATATATATATATATACGAAATAGCTATTGCCTGTTTGTGATTTATCAACGAATTACGCGAATTTACACTATATCTTTATAATGTGTGTGCGTGTGACGTGTATTAATATTTTTGTTAACCAGCTGTTGTCTTCATAGTGGTGCTTATGTATGATTTATTATATTATAAATACCAGTATTACCAGTAATACCAGTGTGATTGTAGCATGTGTCTTTGTATGTTTGTATGTGTGTGTGTGTGTGTGTGTGTGTGTGTGTGTGTGTGTGTGTGTGTGTGTGTGTGTGTGTGTGTGTGTGTGTGTGTGTGTGCAGCGTTGATACATCTTGTTTGCTTCTAACAGAAAACAGAAGTACTATACATTTGTATTTTGTTAATTTCAATTGAGTTGACAATAAAAATAGTATGATGAGAATTTTCTGACTTCAATTGCTGTTTCAATTGCTAAGCTGAACGATGAAAAAAGATAACTGTTGTTTTCCCTTTTTAAATCACACACAACTTTTATGTATTATAATTTGTAAATATAATTAACATATTATATTTAATCAAAATGTTGAATTTAACATAACGTAAAAACAATATTTGAGAGGCATGCCGTTCTATTTTTCAAACTTGACCTGTAGTGTCGTTCAATTAGAGGGTGCTGATCTATTTTTCCACTAGCTGGTGAGAACTTTGAGAAGATGCGTTAAATTTTATGCATGAAACATGAAACAGGTAGCGAATGCATATTTTAAATAAAAAAATTGAACTATCGACACACCAACAGCAAGCAATGGATGCATTTAATTCATTGATTGTTTTCTAATTGAACACCGCCTCTCACCTGGCTAAGTCGGTCAATTAACATGTGGCTGCACAGTACAGGTGTGCATGTGCACAGCTCTTATATACCACCTGTGGCCACGCAAATGCCATCCAATCACAAACCAATCGTTCACCGTCTACATTACTCACACAAACAAACACACACATAGACACACACACAGACACACACAGACACACACAGACACACATAGACACACACAGACACACATAGACACTGAAGCACACGCACACGCACAGACACAGACAGACACACATTACACTGTCTGGTGCAGCAAGCAAATTAACAAGCAAAAAACAAATTTGTCATTTGTGTCAGAGGCGTGCTAGTGTGGGGTTGTCTTCACGTATAGATAAACTACAATCCAAACCACATACATAGCCACATACCACACCCCACTTCCCAACGAGCATTTATATAACATTAACAATTTTGTCCTTATCGACTGTTTGAAGAGAACAAAAAACCCTTCAATCTCTCTTTGAAAATGTTCACGACGTGTGATATCGTAGGCAGAATGTGCTTCCAATATCACTCCTCACTCACTCAGATATTAACACTGGCTCATTCGTAGCGCTAAATCTGTATTGAGGTGACTATTTCGCAGCATATGCTCTACATATCTTAGTTTACCAAACTGCAAGACTTGAAACACAATGCCACATTGCTTGAATTCAATTGCAATTGAGGATTGTAGAGTTGATTGTGGATTGTAGAACAGGATTGAGATTGTATAATTTTGGATTTTAGAATTTAACATCGTATGGTTGAGTGCGAATTGTATAGTAGGATTAGGATTGTACGGATCTACTACCGTTTTAGCCAACGAACCGTTTTGGCCAAACGCTCAGCGGACGAAATACGATGCGATGAATATCGACATTGGCTAAAATGGTACATGTGAGTGCATCTGACAGTGGCGTATCTAGTGAAGAAAGCTAAGCGAAAACTAACGTAACATAACCTAACCAAACCTAACTTAACCAAAGCAAAGCTAATCAAACGATTTGTTTGTGTTCAAAAGTTTTGAAAGCCACTGAACTAAATACAACTGAGTTAAGATTGGCCAAAATGGTCACTGGCTTAACTTTCAATCACTAGATACGACACTGTCAGATGCACTCACATGTACCATTTTAGCTAATGTCGATATTCATCGCATCGTAATTCGACCGCCGAGCGTTGGCCAAAATGGTTCGTTGGCTAAAACGTTAGTAGCCCCAGATTGTACAACTTATGATTGTAGGATTTAGGATTGTAAAGATTATGTTTTGATGGCTCGTTGTTGAACTGTTCGTTAGGTTCTACTTGGACTTTGTTAAGCTCTCCCAGGTGAGACGACCTAACACCGCCACTGCTCCCAATCACGGTCTATTTGCACACATAGTTGCACACACACTCATATTGAATTATGCACCATTACTGCGCTGTTTGCGTGGGCGATCGTGCAATATAACACTACACATTATTGATATTGCAGAAAATTGCACCGTAACATGCGTAATACATTTTGCAAATGTAGACACGTATGTATGTATGTGTGTGTGTGTGTGTGTGTGTGTGTGTGTGTTGCGTTAAATTTCATGCTATATGTCTTCAATTTCAATTGAATTTAGCATTTACGAGTGGCATTTTATCGAATAATTGAACGCTGCTATGGTTATCATGCGCAAATGAGCAGATAGTGTTTCAAGCAACGTTTTCAAGTGTCTCGTATAACCACTGGTGTCGTATAAACACTGGTACTCGTACAGAAATTTCGTAAAGGTCGTACTAATGGTGCTTGAAAACCGCTGATCACGCGCGCACATATCTTGCTGACATATCTTGTGCATTACTCTTATAACTAGAGTAGGGAAGTTTGTGTGGTCGCATAAGAAATATTTTTTCACATAAAACGCCATTTTTAGGCGAAAAAAACATAAAATGTCATTTTCAAGGAAAAATGTCGCCCAAATATATAATAATATGGGTTGCACCTGGAATTAATAATTGTTAGCTCTGTTAGTTATTGTAATTACACCAATATCACGGATTCAACATGTTATGATACACTCGAACACTGCATATTGGAACAATATTAACGCCAGCAACGCTAACAATGGAAATATAGCAACGTCCTAATATATTCTCAAGTCCGACAACGTGGCAACGGGATTCAGATGGTCTGCAATAACTCGCTATGCAGATCAAATCGCTCCAAGCTAGGTACACGTGTCATTGGCTTTGTGGGGAGGTAAAATAATACATACATGCACTTCCTATTTATATTTTCGGGAATTATTCAGCAAAAATTGCTCAAATAGTGTCTATATTGTCACGCTCAAGTGGGTTGAGGAAATTCAATGTGAAATCGAATTTTCCCAGGAAAACATGTCTAATGGTAAGAGCATGTTTTGCGTTGCATGTGAGAAAAACGTGTCCGCTGGTCACAAGTCGCAGCTCGAGCAGCACATCAAATCGACTGCTCACTTAAAAAACATAAAATGTAAATACACATGCAGAATCGAATCACGGGATCATTGCGTCTCGAAGCAAAAGGCCAAAATGACACCCCTACAGTGGCAGCCCTACCATGAACATGTCGAGTGTACGAGCTCCTCATGTTTCGCCAAGTTCCCGTATCTTTTTCCTTAGACACCCCAGCGGATAAATCCTGGCGCCGCCACTGTACCACTACCATTATAGAAAGGGCTCCAGCAAGGTAAAATATTATGAAAGTCTGCCACGTATTATGAATGTTTCACCACTCTAATGGGCTATACAATGGAATGTCGCTGGACAAATGCATAAAATGCAAAACTTATGCGAGAGAGAAAAAAATTCACATATATGAAAATTGAGCAACATATTTTGGTGTTTTTGACAACATATTTTGGCATTTTTCGTCAAATAATAAAAAGACATAAAACGCCCTAAAAATTACCACTCACAATTCCCAACTCTTCATATAACAAATATAATGTTTAGCGTGATATCTTACTCTAAGACTTTTTTTGCACACGTGTGTGAAATTTATGCATATATGTATATATATATATATATATATATATATATATATATATATATGTGTGTGTGTGTGTGTGTGTGTGTGTGTATGTGTGTGTGTGTGTGTGTGTGTGTGTGTGTGTGTGTGTGTGTGTGTGCATCGTATAATGCCACCACTCCGACATCACTTGACACTCCCCAGGGAGTTTTCACACCACATTAGCCGCATCAGTACACACATACACACTGACATACACACACATACACACTGACATACACACACATACACACACACACATACACACACACACTGACACACACACTGACACACACACACTGACACACACACACACACACCCCATCTGTTTCACGCAATTTGCACAAACAAGCAGCGTGTACGAGCACGCGACACATGAATTAGATTGTGCAATGATACTGATCGTCACATACGCAGTTATATGCACACACACACACACACATATATATATATATATATAGACAACACACTTACAGTTGTTCACTGAAGTTTATTTCTCGAGGTAACTTTCGGCTATCACTAGCCATCGTCAGGAGAAACAGACATAACACAATACAAAGCAAAATACACAATATCAAACAGTACATGATAAACGGTGTTTATATACAAGGTGGGACAATATATGACTCATGTGCCAATGTGGCACTTACATAATAACACCTGTGCGACAAACAGTTGTTATATATATATTAATAAATAAATATCACTCATATGGATAAACAAATTTCACACGACATTTTCTCGGACATTCACATAGAAGAGATACATAGATGATATATTTGCATCTTGATACGATGACATTGACACCGCAGTCTTGCTAGCTACCGCCAACTGGATGTCAAAATGTGATGCGTTCACTATTGAACTACCGGGGAATGGCAGGATGGCTTTTTTTGGACAGCAACATCAGCTACAACGGTGAACAATTTACATTCGAGCCAGTGGCGCTGTCAGAAATTTTTCCATGGGGTGCTAAGGAAAGAGAAACTGATATTATGTATCAAGTACTAGCCAGAAACCAAACAGGGACTGAGGTAACCAAATAAGAGTACAATTCACTACGGATATATGAGAGTTGTCGGCACTGGAGAAAAAGTATCTTATAACCGGGTTTCTCTTTTATCCGGGGTACACTGTCATTAATATAGAAACCTTTTAAGAGTAAAATTAAATGGCATGTCCTTAGGTCAATAAAGGTTCATTTACAGTGATAAGAAAATTTAATGTCCATTGTTATGATTTTTGGGGGATTTATGGGGGAAGGGGGCCTGGCATATTTTTGGGGGATATGCAGCCCCCACCCCCAAGCCATCCTTTGGCACTGCCACTGATTTCAGCTATTCGTGAAACCTCACCACAGCAGCTCATCCACAACTTGGACGTCTATTGGTCCAAAGAGTGCTAAGTGTGCAACAGCATATGGGGAACTTATGAGGGCTTCGAGAAGAGCCACTACACCGGCGACACTTCAAACTTCAATTAAGACCATTGAGAACCGATTTAGACCAAATGGCTATTTGATCAAAAGGAGCAAGAACAAGGCAATTAGATATATCAGAGCAGGCAAACAATATGAGAATAAGGAACACTAACATTTCATCAAACTACCGTATCTGGGTGAGAGCAGTCGCCGACAATGTTATTCCCTCATCAAGAGAACAGGTCTCCAGGGAAAACACGGGTGTGGTTCGACCCGGGTCGACCGCTGAAGCGGTTTTTCGCTCCACCAAAAGAACGTTTCAGGTACGCACCAGATTGTGATACCTCTACCACATCAATCAATCCCAACAGAATGTGATATACAATATTGTGTGCACGGTATGTGGAATCATTTACATTGGTGAGACCTCGCGACCAGTACGTATAATGTTTCTGGAACACTTGAACTATTATCTGGGAGGTCCAATTATTTAACATTTTATGGATGACCATTACGAAATAACTCCAGATGCATCATGAACGGCTGTAAAGGAATCGAGCTTAGTCGCAGATTTTGGTTCAATAGTAATATTTATTGCATGTAATTGTCTATTGTTCGTGTTCTATTATTTACTTCAAAGTGTGTCAAAATCCTATACACCTATCTTTAGGTATTTATTCACCTACATCCGCTACATATGTATGTGTTCTTGGCTAGACTTTACATGTATGTAAAAAAAGATTACTTAATAAAACCTTGATAGACACGAGGTTGAACTGGAATGCAATATCGCAGCTCACGATTTTCTTGTGCGTATTCTTCATTGTTCGGGCGAGTTTTTTATTAAATATACTGATGCCTCTGAAAAGTTTATCTGTTTGTTTTGTGATGTTTCGGAGCAACCGATCTCCATCTTCAGACTGTCGCTCAAATAAATGCAAATGTTTTGTGTACGGGGTTGTCAATTTATAGGCTTGATATTAGCACCCATTTGAAAATCGCACCCTCGTGCGAAGCGCCGTGTGGTGACGTGACATAAAACGAAGTAGAAAACACACACACATACACACACACATACACAAAATTAAATTAATGCAGTTATAAATAAATAGGAAACTATCAAACTATATATTCATTACTAGAATATACATTGTTATTTAGGTTATAGTAAGCCTTTATTAGGGAGAAGTTCTTAGTATGTTTCTTAAACAGAGGGGGGGATTTTATAAAGCGGATTGAGGGAGAAAACATATTATAGATACGCGGTTCTAAAATCGAGAAGCAATGATTATAGTAAAAATGTCTAGTCCAGTGGCTCTCAACTTTTTTCCTCTGATTCCCCACTTTTTAATGAGCCATCTCTTCATTTTCCACAGCAGCACAGATTAATTCAATAAATTCACTTGTTACACAGAGTAAATATCAAGAGGTCATTGGAAACAAAAATAAACGAAGATGAATTGAAAAAACAAACACAATTATCTTTCTGTCCGACCTTTAGCTTCCCACTTGGCAACTCTTCCATTCCCTACCAGTGGGGAATTGCCCAAGAGTTAAGAACCACCGAGCTGGGAGATAAGGATCCATAGAAGACCTAAGAGACGGAGATGATTACTTATAGGAGAGAAGATCGAATAGACACACATACATACACACACACATATATACCCACACATACACACACATATACACACACATATACACACACACTAGATATTGAAAAATACGATTGGCGTTTATATACTAATGACCAAGCGTCGCACCTGGGTGAACAACGCTGGCCAAACTTCCAACAACGTGCAGCATTGCAATATTGCATTGCAACATGCATGCTATATTGCTCGGGTGGTCAATTTGAATACAAAAATGCCTGTAAATCTAGCCTATGTGTGTGTGTGTTTGTATTTGTGTGTGTGTTTGTATTTGTGTGTGTGTGTGTGTGTGTGTGTGTGTGTGTGTGTGTGTGTGTGTGTGTGTGTGTGTGTGTATGTGGATGTGTGGATGTGTGGATGTGTGACGGAACGCACAGTCACCGCCAGTTCTGTAGATATGTCTGGCTGGTGGAATTTGCACGACTATTCTGACACACGGCAATTGTACTGCATGCGTATACCTTACTCCTCACTGCACAACATGCACGAACACACACACACACACACACACATACGTGCCCCCGCTAGCCTCGCGTACGTGTATACATTGATCAACGGCAGGAATCACGTGCGACGTGTTGATGTCACGTGCACGGCACGTGTACGGCACGTGACATCAACACGGGGCCGAAATATCAGCTGTAACTGCGCACCGCCGCGGGCAATCACGCCCCAGGCTATTTTACGGTCGTATACATGTAGTCTGGCGTATATCTGTGAGTGTGATGTATTCATTTGAGCAGGCGATGCCAGCGCCCTCTGCTGGTGAATGTCTTAGCAATCAAATAGTTTCTGCTCTGATACGACCACCACAGTACAGTTGTAACATCTCACCAATGAAATCCACAAAGCAGCAATTCAAGAATATTAAAATATTATCCCTTATGTATATGAACCTTGTGTATACGATAAGTATCACTTATGTGTCTCTTATGTATACGAGAACAGGTCATATATGTATATTAGCTGTTATCGTATACACACACATACACAAATATATATATATATATATATATATATATGCCGGTCATTGAACCCATATTTCAATCTAAAATTCTACTCAACATTTTCCATGATTGGCTTAATAACCAGACCGCTATTTCACAGGGTGGAAAAATTCAGTCTGCCAAAATTTTGTATATCCAAAAGAACACATAGCTTCATCATAGTATGAATTTAATCAATGTGAAATAGTTTGATGATAAACTTAAATTAGCACGTGTATGATAGGACAGAGCGGATTTTTGCTGCATATTGTATACATGTAGAACAAACGGAGCACAAATACTACCGGGGGAAACGTTCAAATCGTTGGTGTACTCATTAGAACCATACTACCAACTAAAAACTTAGTATTTCAGGCCTGAAAAGTGTTCTTTCGTATATATATATATATATATATATATATATATATATATATATATGTATGTGTGTGTACGTGTGTGTATGTGTGTGTGTGTATGTGTATGTGTATGTGTGTGTGTGTGTCAGTGACAATTACAGCGCGGCTCAGTGGACATCGCTCAAAACGGCGCGAAATTGACTTGTCTCCCCTTGCCCTCTTTCTTTCTCTCTCCCTCTTTCTCTCTGTCTGTCTATCTGTCTGTCTGTGCTATTCTGACACACACAAGCACACACACACACACACACACACACACACACACACACATACACACACACACACACACACACAAGCTGAGTCTCTGTCGCCGTCGACACGTGTACTCTTGCGTCGTTGTCGACGAATTGTGCGCAGCGGCGGCGAATTACGACGCGCAGCCCCCATCGCTATCATCCCCTATTCTCGGCCATTCTCCCCTGTGGACCGCACTTATTGTTGTGCCGGGGAATCTCCCCCAGGCAAGTCGTCAAACTTGTTCTGGCCGTGGTTTAGCATGTAATTGATCGCGTATTTGTGTATTCATAGCGCACTCGCACATACAAACACACATACAGTCACATACATACACCAGTCACCAAGCACTACTGAATACAGAACGTGCACAAGTCGGTTCAGCCAGCAGATACCATTGCTTCCATTATAAACATCGTTATATACTGGACGAGCGTACAAAAAAACATAATTAGCTTCGTAAATACGACAAATGTGTGCACAATGGACTTATCAAAGATAATATGAGGATAAATGAACTTTTCAAATCAAATTGGTTTCGTTTTCTCGAAAATCGGTTATACCTGAGCATTTACGATTATACAAACGAACTTTGACGCAAAGATAGAAACAGATACAGAAGCAAAAACTGATCATATTGCAGCGATTAATCAGCAAGTTTTCTTTACACAAGTAAGGATTTAATCAGCATTTTTCTGCTGGTCTTTCTCTAGATTTCCAAGTCCATTCAGAAGCACATTTACCAGACGACGAGATATGTTGGTCATCAAATGCAAATCCTCTTGAAAATGGATATATGAGCTGTCAGTTTGCAGCATTTTATGGCAGCAGGATCGGTCAAACACAGTCCACTTTTGACAATTCGAAATTATTTGTAAGCTATATTTTGTCCAAGCCGATACAACATTTCTCATTTACCCAGACGTTCACATGCACTACAGGTGGATTTTGTGGGTTATCTGTGATGGATACAATGGCACGACCACCAGTATTCACAACAACAGCGGCCGCCTCATTCACGTATTCAAGTGGGTATGTCGCTGTGTGCTTATGAATGAATACCACAGAAATCACGATGTCAGGACCTCATGATAAGACCTCGTGATACACAAGAAAATGGACCTTCATTATAGCTTATTCATTGCCGTGCCACTCGAAATCCTACCCAAAAATATAATACTGACAAATCTGTAATTTATCTATCAAGAAAAAACGCATTCGTCTGTTGCGGTCTTCACTTTGAAAAACGGTTCCCTTATGATCTCTACCAAGAGATGGAGTGATGTACTGCAGGTTGTGTTTGATTAGCAGCATTAAAATATCTCTGAGATATTCATAGCTGCTTTTGGGTGTAATTCTTGAGCAGAGCAATGATCCTGATGCAAATGAGCAATGATGAAAAACTGTTTCTCTGACAAAACTTCTAGCCGTCGCGTCAAAAGCAGACACGACGAGTTTAATCATTGTTCGAAAAAAAGTCACATTTGATTGTTATACACATGACTTCAGCAAACAGACTGTACGAATTGAAGCCATCACTAAAATAAGAGAGCTTGAAGGGTGGTACATTCGCGTCTTTCCTGAATGCACTGCAGGTCATTGTGCTACACAATGTGGACTGATTTTCGACAATCACACACAAGTTACACTAGCTATAATTTTCTGCCATTTATATCGTTATATAGACAAGCCGTTCTTCGAATTTTGAAATATTCATGTTCTTGCATTGTTTGTTTAGATTAAGCTCAGGTCTGAAGGCAACAAATGAAATGAAGGTATCATTCTAGAGAACATTTCTCCGTTCCTTCGGAAGAAAACGTTTGATCCAGTTTTTGCTAGTCGAAACACTCGACACCTCGCAGTAATTTCCATTGCAGTTCACAACACCACACTTATTCGACATTTCGGCACGCGCAAAAAATCAACAGCGACTAATTAATGCAAGCAATAACACAGATTTCAATGCGTTTACACAGCAACGAGTCAAACACCACCCTACGAAAGCACAGATCAACTGTCATTTCAAGATTAGGCTACATTATGCTGACGCTAATTGGCTGACAATGCTTCCCTCAACCAATCATAATTGAGCGTTTGCACGCGCCAAGCTAGATACAGGGTTGAAGCTAAAGGTGAAAGGAATCAAGAACATTAGATTTAGAAATTTTGATTCAACGAATTTCTTCCAGTCCCTCGCCTCCTGCAAAGGCAGCACATTACATTAGAACGCTAAACCTAACCTAACCTAAAATCTATGAAAAATAAAGAAACGTTTTTGTACGTTTTTAAGCGTTTTTAATAAATTAGCGTTTTTAATGTTCTTGAATCCTTACACATTTTGCCTAGACCTAGATACAGCACCTCTGTTCAATGCAGAGTGACACAATTCTCACAAACTCTGCCTACACCGCTATATCTCGGCCGTGCACGTCCTGTATGTAGCAGTCCTTGACAGTCACATATATAAACCTGGTGAAGAGGCATGAAAAGCTGGAGCATATATTTATACATTGACCCATTGCAACACACAGTATGGTATCTTCTCATCCGCTGTCCATGTCTATTGTATACCGTACTGGGCTGGTGGCTCAGCACAACGTTGTTTCTCATCTTGCCCGAATTAAAAGAGAAATACAGAGAAATGTATACAGTAGATGGCCATCCGTAGCGTAGGGGCGGCTCGCCCCGGGCGGTAAGTTTTAGGGGGGGGGGGCACAAGAGCTGTTGAACGACGTTTAATTATCAGTTATATCTGAGTTGCATTTCTCAATACACTATTTTATAATTGCTCAAATAACCAAGAGCTGAATGTAATCCAAATCGATTGAAAATGATGATATTGTCTGTTTAGGTGACTGGAAGCAAGCGCTATTATAAGCGGTTCGGGGGGCTCAGAGGGCTGAAGCACCCCCCCCCCCCCCAAATGTTTCCATCAACTCCTCATAACCAAGAGATTCACTGAAAGAGGTCAAGAAACATAGTTTTCTGTAACATTTGTTGATATAAGAATTATCTCAAAGACGTTGCATAATGATGCATGTACGAGACTGTACATGCCTGATCGCCCCCAAAATTCAGCCCCCCCCCCCCTCTCTCAAATTAATTAATTTCCTCCTCCCCCCCAAAAAATAGTGCTGTCTGGATCCGCCACTGTGCAGATGCTCCTAAGCGGGGGTGCTTGCATCCCCAGGTGGTGCAAACCTAATTCTAAGGGCTGCGAGGTGTCCTGTGAATATATATATATATATATATATATATATATATATATATATATATATATATATATATATATATATGATATAAGATGAAGTTGAACTTCTTCAGACACAATATTTATTTTTTTACCACAACGTTTCGCCTTACGGCTTTATCAAGCAGTGATAACATATCGTCAGCCATTGTAAGAAACCAAATTCACAAAAATATGTTAAAACACGTGATCATACATTAATTGGATATCTGACATAAATATATATATATATATATATATATATATATATATATATATATATATATATATATATATATATACATGCATATATATATATATATATATATATAATAGAATTTAAGGATATACTCTGTTGTCTCAAAACTTGCAGTTGAGATCAACTCCTCTGCAGCCGTTCATCAATTTACTGGGTTCCACTTCCCGTATATATGCGGCCTCAACGTATTTTCTCTGGATGTGATCTCTCAGACCTTCATGTATTATTGACCATTTGATCCTTGCGGGGTTCGTCTGATGCTCCTCTCTGAAATGTTGTACGACTGCACTATTAAGTTTAGGATTAGTGTGCTCTATGATTCTAGTTTTGATAGGTCGGGCCGTTTCCCCAATGTATATTTTATGACACATGCCACATTCGATTTTGTAGATCAAGTGCTTTTTCCAGCACTGTTGCTTTTTGTTAGCCATATGGCATGTGTTACATTTCTCTGGGCAACCCAGTTTTTCTTTTGGAGGTCCAAAGATACTTTTTAGAGGTCGACCAGCATCGAACCATACCCGAACCTTATCAGACAATCCTGTGCGTCTTAGAAGAGCCTTACATTGACGTTTGTGCGCTTCCCCGAGAAATGGCATTTTCAAATAGTAGAGATTCTTGTCTAAATTTCTCTTTTGTTTTCGTTCTGATTCGATGGCTCGTTTTTCAATTTGTTTTATAGCATGATGGGGGTAGTTATTTTGTTTCAAACGCTGTTTTACTTTGCCAAGCGATATGCTCATATCCTGTGGTGTTATCGACCTCCTACAAGCCCTCACAAATTCACCATGTGCAACTGAATGTTTTGCTTGCCTAGGTCCATGGGAATGCCAGTTCATAATAGAGCCACTGTGAAACGGCTTCATATAAAGTTCACTTGTGAATTGATCACCATCGTATTTCACTTTGCAGTCCAAGAATGGGAGGGATTTGTCTGATGAAACTTCCATTGTGAATTGTATGGAGGAACAGACAGAATTGGCGACTTCAAGAAGATGTTGAGGATCAATGTCGTCGTACCACACAACAAAGATATCATCGATGTAGCGTTTCCACAGAACGATGTATGGTAGCTTTGCTTGGATCTGTCGTTCAATATAATCAGCGTATATGATCGCTAGTTGTGGAGCCATCGCATTACCCATAGACAATCCATTGGTTTGTTCATAGCTGTTGCCGTCATGTATAACAACATCGTTTGACATTGCTAGACGAATTAGTTCTATAACATCGTCGGTTTTTATCATGCAGATAACGTTCTCTTTTGATTTGTTATTTTCCAAAAATATTCTCATCACATCATATAGACCGAGCTCTTCTTTTGTCGAATTTCGTGGAATATTTCCATATAGATTTTTCACATCTAGAGATGCAAATCCTTTTACTCCGGTTTGCTGGATGGTTTGTATCCATGAAAGGAAACCATTTGTACTTCTGATGTGTGCAGGAAAAACGTCCAAAAAGCTGTCCAACTGCTTAGAAAAAGACTGAGCCAATTTAGTAGCAGGTCCATCAATAGATGCGACGATAGGTCTCCCTCTTAGTTGTCCCTCTTTATGATCTTTGGGCAGAATGTACGTACTGCTCGGCATTGGAAAACTGCATTTGAAGCTATTGATGTACTTTTCAACTTGTTCATTATTTTTGTATTTTTTTGATATTGTGCCAAGTTTCCTATTGAAATTTGCCTGTCTTGTAGATGGTAATACCGTTGGAATTTTCGTAAAGTTTTCTGTATTAACGGTGGCTTCAGATAACATTTGTGCGTACTCATTTTCCTTCATTGCAATGAGACGACCAGTTTTATCTGTCGATGTAATCACAATTTCACTTTTCTTTATGTCCCTTATTTGTTCAGCTTCTTTTGTTTTTCGGTGAGGTAGTAGTTGATCACTGCATTTTAGAAGCTTCATCATGCCACCTGAGAATTCTTGTATAGTTTCTCTTTCGATGCCATCTTTTTTCATAGTATCTGAACATTTTTCTATGAAAGCACCACATTCCTTCTTCAATCGTTGACTGTCTTTGAGACTGTATTGATTCGGTATATATGAAGGTCCTTTTTTCAGAAGTTCTGAGTGTGGAACCTGGTCCGTTTTGTCGATAAATAGTGAATCGTTGTTAGACACGCTTTGTTTATTTTCCACCCTGTCACTTTTATTCAAAGATTTTGAGTATATGTTCTGAAATTTTCTTTTCTTTTTTGATTCCAGCTCTGAGCGGAATTTTAGCATGATACGATGCTCCTCTTCCTTCAGCGGATATATGGCACATCGTCAACCATGTCAACAAATCGTCAACCATGCAGTTATGTGACATCAACTTATTCAAAGCTAAAAAGCTGGAACAATGTCGGAGTAACATTGAGTTCTTACGTTTATGTCGTAAAAATAAAATAATTCCGATGGGATTGAGAGCAAAAAATGTTCTACGAAGTACATTTCCGTCGTTGGCAGCAGATCGACTGACCGAGAGACATAGCAAACAGTGGCTCCAGATGGCATTAGATGCGGAATACCAACGCTTAGAAAGATTGAAATGTGCCATATATCCGCTGAAGGAAGAGGAGCATCGTATCATGCTAAAATTCCGCTCAGAGCTGGAATCAAAAAAGAAAAGAAAATTTCAGAACATATACTCAAAATCTTTGAATAAAAGTGACAGGGTGGAAAATAAACAAAGCGTGTCTAACAACGATTCACTATTTATCGACAAAACGGACCAGGTTCCACACTCAGAACTTCTGAAAAAAGGACCTTCATATATACCGAATCAATACAGTCTCAAAGACAGTCAACGATTGAAGAAGGAATGTGGTGCTTTCATAGAAAAATGTTCAGATACTATGAAAAAAGATGGCATCGAAAGAGAAACTATACAAGAATTCTCAGGTGGCATGATGAAGCTTCTAAAATGCAGTGATCAACTACTACCTCACCGAAAAACAAAAGAAGCTGAACAAATAAGGGACATAAAGAAAAGTGAAATTGTGATTACATCGACAGATAAAACTGGTCGTCTCATTGCAATGAAGGAAAATGAGTACGCACAAATGTTATCTGAAGCCACCGTTAATACAGAAAACTTTACGAAAATTCCAACGGTATTACCATCTACAAGACAGGCAAATTTCAATAGGAAACTTGGCACAATATCAAAAAAATACAAAAATAATGAACAAGTTGAAAAGTACATCAATAGCTTCAAATGCAGTTTTCCAATGCCGAGCAGTACGTACATTCTGCCCAAAGATCATAAAGAGGGACAACTAAGAGGGAGACCTATCGTCGCATCTATTGATGGACCTGCTACTAAATTGGCTCAGTCTTTTTCTAAGCAGTTGGACAGCTTTTTGGACGTTATTCCTGCACACATCAGAAGTACAAATGGTTTCCTTTCATGGATACAAACCATCCAGCAAACCGGAGTAAAAGGATTTGCATCTCTAGATGTGAAAAATCTATATGGAAATATTCCACGAAATTCGACAAAAGAAGAGCTCGGTCTATATGATGTGATGAGAATATTTTTGGAAAATAACAAATCAAAAGAGAACGTTATCTGCATGATAAAAACCGACGATGTTATAGAACTAATTCGTCTAGCAATGTCAAACGATGTTGTTATACATGACGGCAACAGCTATGAACAAACCAATGGATTGTCTATGGGTAATGCGATGGCTCCACAACTAGCGATCATATACGCTGATTATATTGAACGACAGATCCAAGCAAAGCTACCATACATCGTTCTGTGGAAACGCTACATCGATGATATCTTTGTTGTGTGGTACGACGACATTGATCCTCAACATCTTCTTGAAGTCGCCAATTCTGTCTGTTCCTCCATACAATTCACAATGGAAGTTTCATCAGACAAATCCCTCCCATTCTTGGACTGCAAAGTGAAATACGATGGTGATCAATTCACAAGTGAACTTTATATGAAGCCGTTTCACAGTGGCTCTATTATGAACTGGCATTCCCATGGACCTAGGCAAGCAAAACATTCAGTTGCACATGGTGAATTTGTGAGGGCTTGTAGGAGGTCGATAACACCACAGGATATGAGCATATCGCTTGGCAAAGTAAAACAGCGTTTGAAACAAAATAACTACCCCCATCATGCTATAAAACAAATTGAAAAACGAGCCATCGAGTCAGAACGAAAACAAAAGAGAAATTTAGACAAGAATCTCTACTATTTGAAAATGCCATTTCTCGGGGAAGCGCACAAACGTCAATGTAAGGCTCTTCTAAGACGCACAGGATTGTCTGATAAGGTTCGGGTATGGTTCGATGCTGGTCGACCTCTAAAAAGTATCTTTGGACCTCCAAAAGAAAAACTGGGTTGCCCAGATAAATGTAACACATGCCATATGGCTAACAAAAAGCAACAGTGCTGGAAAAAGCACTTGATCTACAAAATCGAATGTGGCATGTGTCATAAAATATACATTGGGGAAACGGCCCGACCTATCAAAACTAGAATCATAGAGCACACTAATCCTAAACTTAATAGTGCAGTCGTACAACATTTCAGAGAGGAGCATCAGACGAACCCCGCAAGGATCAAATGGTCAATAATACATGAAGGTCTGAGAGATCACATCCAGAGAAAATACGTTGAGGCCGCATATATACGGGAAGTGGAACCCAGTAAATTGATGAACGGCTGCAGAGGAGTTGATCTCAACTGCAAGTTTTGAGACAACAGAGTATATCCTTAAATTCTATTATATATATATATGCATGTATATATATATATATATATATATATATATATATATATATATATATATATATATATATATATATATATTTATGTCAGATATCCAATTAATGTATGATCACGTGTTTTAACATATTTTTTGTGAATTTGGTTTCTTACAATGGCTGACGATATGTTATCACTGCTTGATAAAGCCGTAAGGCGAAACGTTGTGGTAAAAAAATAAATATTGTGTCTGAAGAAGTTCAACTTCATCTTATATCATTTATCCACCAGACACGTGAGTACATCATACATTTTGGATCTAAATATATATATATATATATATATATATATATATATATATATATATATATATATATATATATATATATATATATATATATATATATATATAGCCAGAACTAAAGCCCTGGGAAATTAAGACAAAAAACTAATCTTGACATTTTATATTAATCATTGGTGAGCTTCGTGCAATGAAAGCAAACAACAATAACTAGCATGTTTACTTACTTTAGATTATATGAGAAACCACGTGGATACATTTTATCGAACAAACTCAACTACAGCCGACAAATCGGCGTATTATCAACTGTATTATCAACTGTATTATCAACTGTATTATCCACTGTATTATCAACTGTATTATCAACTGTATTATCAACTGTATTATCAACTGTATTATCAACTGTATTATCAACTGTATTATCAACTGTATTATCAACTGTATTATCAACTGTATTATCAACTGTATTATCAACTGTATTATCAACTGTATTATCAACTGTATTATCAACTGTATTATCAACTGTATTATCAATTGTATTATCAACTGTATTATCAACTGTATTATCAACTGTATTATCAACTGTATTATCAACTGTATTATCAACTGGGAAAAACATGTTTTCTTACAGGAAATCTTAGCTGTATGAATAAATATTTAATTATATATATATAAATTATTTCGCCGTGTGTATTTTTATTCATTTCATTTATCTTTCCGTGGGATGCGATTACTGACTGCTGATTTGGAAAGGATTGGAACACTAAAAGTTTAAGAACCACATATATATATATATATAGTATGTTAAGAACATATAGGAAACATATAACTCCAATTATTAAATACTAATATTTCACCTATATCGGCTGGTTCAGTACAAAAAAAATATATTTAGCATAAATATAACACAAATCAAATGTTTACCATTGAATTACATTAATATATATTTCTGTTGAGTTTTCGGTGGTTGGCTCAAGTCTACGCTGGCAAGGCACAATTTACGAGCGTGCTTTGTCCTACTAACTGGCGCTATCATAGCCCGGCTCTGTGTGAATTTATTTTTCCATTTGTTGTGCCCGACGCGAGGCCGGCGTGACATATGTCGATTGTCGGAGGCAGCCAATCTGGTGCTGTGTTGGTGCACGCACGTCTCCGCCTAATCCCACTCAATCCCGCGCCATTTTCGTGCGCTCACTCCTAGCTGTCTGCCGGATCGATAACCTCAGCCAATCAGCGGCCGCGCTCACGTGACGTCATGAGCAGTTTGTGGGCGGAGCCTGCGCCAGCCAGCCAATGGCGCATCGACCGTTTTCCCAGCGCCAACTAAGCGCTGTGTCGTTCGTACGGGATTCAGAGACTTTAGCGGCTTAGTCGCGGATAGAGGTGCTGTCCATTGGTCTCTCGTTTGATATATCACTGGGGCTTGCAAGCAAAATCGCCTAGCCTCATATTGGCAATCGAGTGAATATCGAATATCCAGGTGTTCAATTTTGCCAGTTACGCTATCACTGCCCAGCCTGTGTACGTGTGTGTGTGTGTGCGTGTGTATGTATGCGCGTGTGTCGGCACGTGTAGGTGAGATTATCTGCCGCATATTGCACTCAACTGCACCGTCTATCTCGACGTTCGATCTCGCTGTAATCGCCTTAGTTGATAGTCGACCTGACGGCGTGTCATCGGCGTGCTGTTAGAGCAATCACGCATCTTGGCAACTCGACCAGCACACCGACATACAAACACGCCCACAACGCGGCCGCCAGCATGGACGGCTTGACAGCAATGAGCGAGATGTGTCTGCAAGAGCTGGCACACGTGCAAGAGAGTCTGCAACATCATCAACACCACCAGCCCCATCATCATCATCATCATCATCAACAGCTTCATCAGCAGCAGTCGGCAGCTGCCTCGTCGTCCTTGCAGCTGCTGCACTCGCAGCTGCCGCCGCATCAGCTGCAGCAGGCCGGGCAGCTGCCGACTCCAGCGGCCGGCATTAAGAGCGAGACGGCAAGTGCAGCCTCAGCATCGGCCACGGCGGGACCTTCATCGACGGCGACCGGCAGCCACTTTGTGTCGCCGCTGACAGCCGCCTCAAGTGCAGGAGTGGTGGGTCGATTGGCCCGAGCAGCTTCAGGTGAGTGCTTGTGCATGTGAGGCGGTGTCTTCATCTCGTTCAACACATCTCTTGATACATGATGTACAACGGCCGGCCGTTGTTTGTTCGTTAATTTGTTTGTTTGTCTGTTGAGCCCAGTGGTGGCGCCAAGGAGGGGCTTGAAGGTGCTGGAGCCCCCCAAAAATTTTGTCAATCCCCCCTAAGTCATAACCAAAATCATAACCATGGACACTACAATTTCTTACCACTGTGAATGAAGTCCTGAAACTTTGGTTCAAGTTCGAGGAATGAATCAGTGTGCCCCAGTCCCTTATTATAATATTATGTAGTCATCGTTCGAGTGTAGCTCTTCATGCTTCGCTAAGACCCCACAAGTTTTTCCTTAGCCCCCCCCCCCCCCTCAGCGCTCCCATCGGAAAAATCCTGGCGCCGCCACTGGTTGAGCCAACGCCCGACGATAATTGGAAAAAAACATCCAACAGTATAATGAGAAAAATGGTAATTTTTCAACTAATAATGTCAGTGTGATAGTAGTTGAAATAGGAAATTTCTGTAGCCGCCAAATTTTTGATAGCTTGCACAACAGAGACAGTAGTTCCAACGAAACACAACCACCGACCTCTAACGATGCTCAAACAATACTTCACCTGATAATTTCAAGTATCCTGGTAGGAGTCTGAACATTGAGTTCGTTGTGTCAGTCATGCAGAAATATACAATTAGCCCATGATGTTGAAAGCGAGGGTAAAGTTGAAAGCGTTTTCGCTACTGTATAAACAAAAAATAATTGTCTATGACTTTTAAATATGTCTTGTGTTAATATGAAGCTTGCTTAAATACGGCTATATGCAGCGTATTTTGTGTAAATTATGACTCGCCACGCACTGTAATCGGAGCTATTTTAGCCACTTCTTAATTCAGCTCGATTCTAGACATTCACTAAACATTCACGATGATACGCCGTGATTATACACATGATGTACGTGATGTCTGTACTATATTTCGGCCGGTACAGTCGTACACGCTACCATAGTTCGGTGTGTCAAGTACGCGCTGTACAGTGTTACAGCGAGTAATTCAACTGGATATTATTTGAGCTTCTCAAACGTCTAGAAGAAGAACGCATATACCGTCAATGCTCTTTCTATCCGACATGCCGGATTATTTTTAGACCTCCTGCGTATGGTGCCGGATTATAAGAGCCTATCGAATTATTAGAGCCTGTCGGATTATTTGTGGTCACTCCACACGGTAGGATTGCGCAAAAACTGCAACACAAAAAATAGTGCACTGATAACAGGGACTAGAGAAGACGCGTATCTCCACAGTGTATTGTTCTGTGTAGTAATCGCCCATTGCTAAATAAACTGTTGCTGAACTATAACTGAATCGTGGTTGCAGTTTCAATAAGCCTTTCCAGGAAGTGCCGGATTATTAGAGCCTGCCGGATTATTGGAGCCTACCGGATTATTAGAGCCTGTCGGATAACTAGAGCATTTACGGTATCTTCTATATCACATATTCTATCTTCTCACCATATTTGCTATCTATCCTGCTATCTCTCTTTATCCATCCGCCCTGGTCTCAGTAAGTTGATGATGCATAGATGGGACACGACGAGTCATCGAGCATGTGTTGTCAAAACAAACACGGGACCAGCTCGTCGATCATGTCGCCACGGAGATCTTCTAGGTCGTGTGCTGTCTGAGACACAGCACAGTATTTCTAGCACTGTCTGTCACTGCTACCATCAAGTAGCGAGTAGCGTAGATCCCAGCCAACAAGCCCATATTCTCATCCCAAATTCTACTCCAGACAGCTATTTCAGGGTGAGAAAATTCAGCCTGCCAAATTCATAGTTATCCAAAAGAACAAGCTTAATTACAGTATGAATTATATCAATGTTAATAAACTAGAGATGTCGTACAACTTATATTTGAACGTCACTTCCAATAGAACGGTACGTTGGGAGAATAATTGAAAAATAGAACGGCAGCCTCTGATTTATTCAGGGGGTCTGAACCGAGGGTGCTTGCACTCCCTAGAGATTCGAACGTGGTTCCTAAGAGATGCGAGAATTTCTGTAAAAATTTAGGAGAATTCGTTATTTCAATGCATTCCATTTTTCCGGGAATTTTTTTCGATTTAAGCGGTGTTTGCATTTATATAAGTTTTAGTGTACGAATCAGAGGCGTAGATTTGTGTCGAGGCTCGGGAGGATGACAGCCATCATGCATTAGTGTTCAAAGTTGACTCAGCTGGTCAATTGCATATGCGATCCTTAACTATTTTCGACTTATTCAATTACAGCATAGATAACTCAATAAATAGTGAATTGCATGCAACACACATGCATACACTCTCACACTTGTACATGACTACTTTATTGCTATGATGGTTTTGATGACAATATATCCAATGAACTGAACTCAGCAGAATTCTCGGGGTATAATTGCATAGTCTTATCCCCCAGCCAATTTGTAGCGTAGATATATACCCAAAATGGTAAAGAACCTCCAAATGAACGTCACTTTGGTGAATTATTCTCATTAATTAATAGCTATGCCTGACTGGCTTATTAGTGAAATAATTATTAGTTACCAGTAATCACTTTAAATTTGTGTATTTTGTTCAATAAATATGCATGCGTTACGCGGATTTTTATCTACAAAATTTACCGCATTTTCTCAATATTTTCAGCAGCTAGTGGAGAAATAAAGCGGCACCCTCTAATTGAACGGCACTACGGAGAAAGGTTTGAAACATAGAACAGCAACATAGTTAACATAGTTAACAGTAGTTAACAGCAACAAAGTTAACATAGAAATGATAAAAAAGACAGTTTGTTTAACATATTGTACGTTTCGGGCCTGAAAAAGTGGCATGGGTTTAATGGTCAGGTGGGCTTAATGGTCGGGTTCTGCGGTATATTTGCACACAGGAACAATTCACAGACTATGAGCCATGTTTTCAATGGTCGTAGGCTCTTTTAACTTTGTATGGACTGTTTCGAATCGACTGTTTTGACTTCAACCAATTTCACACATCTTTCGCGGCTGGAAAAGTCGGATGAATTTCGGCTTATATAAAACACCACACCTCAGTCTATCGTAGCGAAAGTCAATTAATCAAAGGTGTTGATTTCCCAGAATGTTTTTCAAAGCTGACCGCAAATTGTCTTGCTGTGTGTATGTATGTGTGTATGTGTGTATGTTAATGACATGTCTTATTAGTCGGTTAAATCTGTTATTGTCACGCCACAAGTCACACACACACCCAAACACACACACCCAAATACACACACCCATACACACACACACAGATGGTAGAGTCATGATACTGTTGTCACACACACACACACACACACACACACACATACACACACACACGCACACAAATTGCCTTCTCGCCCACATATTTGTTCCCATATATTCTCTGTCGGTGTGTGTTTGTGTGTGTGTGTGTGTGTGTGTGTCGCACTTGCCCGTGTGACCTCGTCCCCTGTTCGCTAATTGACTGCACTCCCCCGACACATACAGACAGACATACAGACAGACAGACAGACAGACAGACATGAACGGTGTGTGGTGGGTAAATCGCGTGTCAGTGCGCCAACACGTTAATCTTGCAGTAAGCAGTTGGTGTTGGTGTGTGGACAATACATACACGCGCTCACGCACAATGAATATTGCTTACTGTGGCAGAGGCGAGCCCAACATCGGCTCAGCTTTGGAGCTAGACCACCACGACCCCTGTACAAATCCTGGTTAATAGCAAAAAGTGACAGTTTGAAAAAATATCGTAATATTTAATTTCAGTTAGCGATGTAATTTTTGTGTGTGTTCCACAAGGTTTTCAATTGAATTTGGTCAGTTCAAAATTATGTCATTTTTTCTCGTACAACTTATAAACTGATCTCCAGGACTTGATAAATTTTCTTGTAAATTTTTAGCATTATCACTCCGCGACGGAAAACACCCGAATTGTAGTTGATAATTACTGAAAACAATTTTTTAATTAACTCGTATGATGATAATTATACATATTACAATCTATGACTAACATCGTATCTTATATCGTAAAATAAAATGTACATTAAACTAATTTTAACCGCTCAGCTAAACTTGATGGTCGTTTCCAAATTTGTATGTGCGTTTGTGTGTGTATGTGATATGTGTTGTAGTTGCGTGTGTGCTAACGTGAATGGGTGTGTGTGTGTGCTTGTTGGCACATTTGTGCGTTGTAATGATGCCACATGTACCCACACAACCAGTCAATATGCACACACACACACACACACACACACACACACACACACACACACACACACACGGAGTAATCCCACACCAGATGGTTGGGTGCTTATGCGTGTTCGCTATCACGTACACATGCATGCATTCACGATTAGATGTGTGTGTGTGTGTGTGTGTGTGTGTGTGTGTGTGTGTGTGTGTGTGTACACAAATACAAGACGGACAATTGGCTTTCAATAGAAAACCAACAAGATTGACGACAATTTGAGCTTGTTCATCTCGCTGTGACGTCACACATCTCTTCACCTCACGTATTTCATGGCCCAAAAAAAACATTGTTGCTTATACAAATTCAACAAATTTTGATCTAACGATAGAATGGACGATGTGTTTTGGCAGTGTACATCGCCGGTACATCGATATGTACATATTGCCTATACGAAGTACTGTACCCTGTGTGTGTGTGTGTGTGTGTGTGTGTGTGTGTATGTGTGTGTGTGTGTGTGTGTGTCAGTCAGTCACGCTACATTAGTTCCACTCGTTCTGTACGGCTTGCGTTATGAGTTTGGAAGCATATTGTGTGATGTTTGAAAGCCACTGGGCGGTGGTGATGACACGCTGGTCTTCTGCATGTTCAAACACCCCGACACACACACACACACACACACACACACACATACATATCGATGCTTTAGCAGTGGGCCAAGCGAGTTGACTCGGCCTTTCAAAAAGGGACGGCATCTGTGTTTGTTTGCTAGGGCTGAGATCGACGTGCATCAAGTCAGTGACGCAAGCAGCGTGACAAAGTGGGCAGACAGCTTGGGAAATTTACCAACAACAATTAACCAACTTTGGTGCTTGGCTTGGGATTTGCCAGTTACCAGCGTAATGTCATGGTTTTGTTTTGTGAAATACAACTTAAATTACAACTACAAATTACAACTATTATTTTTTCGGCATTGTACAATTATGAATGTGCAAATTAATCTAACATATATGATACAACAAATATGCCACGTTTTTCAATCGAGTCCTCATTTGAAGCACATCACACAGCCTGGTGCATTGTTGTCCACATATGCAGGACTTATCAGTGGCGGCGTCAGCGGTGCTGGCAGTGGAGCTAGCAGTGGCGGAGGTGGAGCGGCAGGAGGAAGTTCTCGAGAACAGCCTCCGCAGCCCGTAGACACCACTGACGAGGCGAACGACGCCAAAAAGAAACGCCAACGCAGACAACGAACTCACTTCACATCACAACAGCTGCAAGAACTGGAGAGCTCATTCGCGAGAAATCGGTCGGTTTTTCGTGTTGTTGTTTGCGCTTCTGAGACAAACAATTGCAGGGGGAAGAGAGCAGTGGCGGCGCCAAAGGGGGGAGCTTGCAAGGGATGAAACCCCTAAAATATGCCCAGCTCCCCTGAGCCCCCCCCCAAATATTTCTGAACATTTCGGGTGTAGTTACTTATGCTTCGCTAAACCCCCGCGTCTTTTCCTTAGCCCCCTTCACATCCCTACCACCACTGGAGAAATCCTGGCGCTGCCACTAAAAGAGAGGATATAATTAGTAATATTTATACTACAATTTGAATGGAAACCAACGTGTTAATACCCAGCTTAAAATTTAACACAAACCTCAGCTCAAAAGCCTTGATAAAACAATTTCTTAGCAAATTCTATTTCTTAGCAAAGCAAATTCATCTAGTCATCTGGCTCATTGGGAAGATAATGAACGTGTGGGTGGAACGCTTGTGTGAACGTTGTTTCAGATATCCTGACATGAGCATGCGAGAAGAAATCTCCCTCTACACAAATTTATCCGAAGCTAAAATCAGGGTATGTACTTGGTTACTGTACTATTCACACATTCACGTATTATTAACTACCGTATTTGCCGGTGTATAAGTCGACCATTTTCGATCAAAAATCGACCGAAAAAAATCGACCTCGACTTATACACCGAATCATAAAATTATACAAATTATATATCATAATATCGTAAATTTCCGTCGAATTTTAGGGGGTCGACTTATACACCGGCAAATACGGTATTTACGTAATATATTTTACTCGGTATATGCACGTAATATACTGCACAATATGAACCAATTAACAGATTACCAACTCACTCTTGCTAAAAGTGGCAGGGTTTAATCGGCTAATGAAGCGCTGGTATTATGTAGATGAGATGCAGGCGCGAATTCATCGCGCGAGCTCACAAACAAGAGCAAATGCACGCTGTAATTAACCGCTTGCTCATCTGAATAGTGTGAGCATCAGTGAAAGCTTGAATTATAAACAATCAATGGGTCATATGGGTCCAGAGAGTGGTGTAGCGTGGGGGTACTGGGGGAGTTTTAGGAGGAGGCACAAGAACGGCTGAACACGTTGAATTACCAGTTATATCTGAGTGGCATTATTTAATATACTATTTAATATATGCTGGTTTAATATCAAATAACTGAATGAAGGCAAGATCGAGTGAACATAATGATTATCTCAGATTAGCTGACTGGAATGATGCACTATTATGAGCGGTCCGTCTCGTCAACTATATCGACAAATGGACTTGCTAATTCCCTTATTACAATCGTGTTGAAGCTCACAGTCTCTTGTGACTATGTGCACCGCAAGTATTCATGGAGGAGGCGACAAAAAACGACTGCCTCGTGTGGCAGTTAGCCTAGCTCCGCCACTGGCTCCAGATAAATTTGATCAGCTCTGTGGTGGTGGAATATTGTTCTCCTTGTGTAGTCAGTTGAATTGACAACTGAATAACGATTTAAACAACGTGTTCACAAGACACACTTTTACAGAAAATTCAACCAAATTTTTTTTAGTTTTTTTAAGGTTTTTGCAAGGTTTTTTTGTATGTCAAAGTATTGGGGAAATTATCTGCGTTTGCGAAGCGGTAGCATCATCCTGGATTAAGACAGTTAATTTGTTAATTAACGCCCACCAGGCACCAGATAAACCAGTATTGTGATACGTGCTTATATTAGTACGATCATACATAAAGCGGTTCACACTGTAAAAAAACAATTCAAACAGCGTGACACATATGGCTCAAACATAAAAGTTGACAATTTTTTGGGTTCAAAAGCACAGCCACTATGTTGTTGATAGATGGTATTAATATAAAACAAATCAATTAAAAACAAAATGATATTTACTAACAAATTCTGGTGCTCCTCGGATTCAGAACAAAATTCGTAAGGTGTACAATATTTTATTGTTCAAGGTGCATATAGGTTATTATTATTATTAATTACAGGCAAATCCAGTAGCATAGAAAGAGTGCAAGCACTATTACCACCCTAAGGTGGCCCCATGTACCGGAAGCGCCCAAAAGATTCAGAGAGAAAGAGAGTTCGAAAAGAAAAAAAGTCTAGAAAGAGAGTTGGAAGAAAAATAATAATAAACCATCATCCGATAACATGTCACTCCGCCCACGTTCCTCAATAAATAAAAACAATCAACAATAAATATGTGATTCAGTAAATAACAGCCATAAATAAATAAGAATAAATATTAATAAATAAGTAATAAATAACAATCAAGAACAATAAATATGATTCAATAAGAAACATCCTACAATAAATATAAATATGATTCAATAAGTAACAACAACACAAATGAATATGATTCGAAAAACAACAACACCAATAAATATGATTCAATAAACAACAACAACAATAAATATGATTCAATAAACAGCAACAACAATAAATATGATTCAATAAACAACAACAACAATATATATGATTCGATAAACAGCAACAACAATAAATATGATTCAATAAACAACAACAACAATAAATATGATTCAAAATTCAAGCTTCTAGGTGCATATATAGAAAAGACATTTTCAAGACACAAATCTTGACTGCAAAATCAACATAGAAGTAAATAAAAACAGTTTAAATTAACTGACAAATTAAATATAAATATAACTCAATGTTTCAAACAAATTATTAACACATATTTGGGCTTAATATATGAAATTCGGCGAAAACAAAAATATGCCTGGTTTTTAGCAAAACAATTAGCAGTAACAGTAAGCGTTGAGCAAACGCAGTTCTTAATAAAAAAATTAACTTAACCGAGACTAGGAGACGACTGGTTTTAGATGCCCAGTAATACATATTACACCAGTGTTTCTCAACGTGGACCATATAACCCTCTTGGGGACCACAAGGACTCACATTGTGTTGAAGGGGGCCACGGCAAGAAAACGGTTGAGAACCACTGTGCTACACCACCACCAATGATTTTTGCAACCGCCGTCGATATACAGGTGTGGTTCAAGAATCGACGAGCCAAATGGCGGAAGAGGGAACGCAACGCCATGGTGATGATGAACTCGGGCGACATCAAATGCAGCTTCGGCTCTCAGCTCAACGGCTTCATGCAGCCGTTCGGCAACGACGCAGCTTTTGCCTACGGCGGATATTCAGCTTATAACAGCTGGACAGGCAAGGTGCCCGCGGCGCTTGCGCACAAGCCATTCTGGACAAGCGGATTGGACGGCGCCGGCGTCAACCCACTCGCAATGACCAATCAGGTGCGTTGGGGGCGTGGTCTAACACGCCCATCCCGTCGGTGTCACATACAGGAAAATGTTCGTAGTTCGCATCGCTCAAAAGTTCTCATTCTAACGTTGTGTTTGCAGTCTACTAAAACTTGAATGTACCAGTTTATTGGGTGCCTGAATAATGTGTCTCATTAGCGGACTCAATGCCAGTAGAAAATGATTGCATTTGAACCCAGTTCTCGTAGGAAAATATATTCATTGTGGACTCCGTGGTGTAGAGGTAGCACACCCGCATCACAAGCGGGAGGACCGTGGTTCGAATCCCGGTCGAGCAGAATTTCATTGGGCGAATTCTATAATCCAACAGTCCCTATCCACTCAGCAGTAAATGATGATACCAGATATCAGTCATGTGTTGTGTCATGCATTATGGGAAAATGACCTTCTCTAATACGTCTTACGTCATTGTGGCGTCATAGCGTGGAGAGGGTCGGTTCTGTGGTGGCAGCGAGCTGCACGGGACACACCTGTGTGTGTTCATATGCTTCGGCTTCTTCCCGTGTAGCAGCTGTCACTTGGGCATTCAACCATTAACCTCTAAAAACGACAATGAACCCGCAAACAAAAATGTTATATATGGATGTATCTCTGTAAAATTGTTGCTTTAAATGTGGCGGCAAACAATAATTTAACAAGAGGTGTTGATGACCTAGTTACGCCATTGCACGACAGATAATTTTTTGTCGGTCAAAATTTGTTCAGAATATTGTGTGCCTGCACAAAGGGATGCACACAACAACAGCACACAACAAACGCAACAATACAATAAATATAGATAATTGTTCGCTAACAATGTGTGATCCTGCATATGAACAGTTAGAAACAATACACCCTGAGGGTATTTGTGAGTTTGAGATATTGTTCTGGCTAATTATGTATAATTTCGAATTATGTAAAATTCACAAATTCGCATTTGATTCATATCGATGAAGTCGTGAGTGTTCATGTGAGCTTCACGTTGATTTCATTTTGAACATACTAATTGTTGTATATCACCATCTTATATGACGTTTATATCTCAACGCTTGTATCCTGTACTGTTCGAAGTTGACTCGGTTGGTCAATTACATGGATTCCTCTACCATTTTATGCCTAGTCAATTAAAACACACTGACCTCAATAAAATGTACGAGTATTTGGCATATAATTGCATTCATACACATATTTGTCGTGTATTGTTACTATTTTTCCTATGCTGATTTTGATGACAATATATACCCAATGAACTGAACTCGGCACAATTCTCGGGAGTATAATAGCATATTCATACCCCCAGTCAATTTATCGGGGGTATTATACCCCCAGGATGTAAGTTCATGCCGATATGCACACAAATGGCATCGCTTACGAGACATAATTCATAAGACCAGATTTAAGTGTACGAGGGTTATTCAAAAAGTTATTAGCCTCCCTGCATAAAATTGGCCATAGTGAACATAACGTGATCAAACTTCTAGGCCCTGATTGTGCATGCGTCATGTAACATTGAGCTGAATTTCGTTAAAAATACTCATCATTTACTGGTATAAAGACGACCTTGATTAACACATTATATTGCATTTCAGAAATATGAGCTTCTCAAAGGAAGAAGTGCGAATGATAATCAAATTGTCGGTTCTTTTGGGCAAACCTGCTTCTGCCATTCGTTACATCCATCCATTCGTTGTTCCCAAGCGTCCTCAGCACTGCTAAACCGACATAACCAAGAATGGAGAATATATTGAAAGTTACAAATGAAGTTTTGTAATAAATATTTAGATAACAATTTTGTGAAGAGTGGCTCAGAAATTTTTCAATAACCCTCGTATGCATACCCAGATATTTATACCTGTGTGTATGTGTATGTATGTGTGTATGTGTTGCAGACACATGCAGGCGGCATCAGTATGAACTGTTTCGGCACTGCGCCGGCCGTCGGCTCTCCACCAATCAGCGCCGGCTCTGCTATGACGTCATCGTTGGCGGTCGCCGCTGCTGCTTCGTGTCCGTACGCCACGGCGGCTGCTAGTGGCAGTGGCGTAGTTAGTGGGGGGCACTATTCATCCTACCGCACGGCAGACCAGTGCGCCGCGGCCGCCGTCGGTTCCAGTTTGGCCAGCTTGAGATTGCGCGCAAAACAACAGGCTGATGCGGCAGCCGCAGCTGCAGCCGGCGGCTTCGGCTTGCCGTATTCGACTAGCGGTGGTGCGGCGTGTCAGTATGCTACAGGCACAGACAGAACGCTGCTGTAAATATTGATCGAAGCGACATCTATAGTGCTAAAACGCAAGGTGGAAGGGTCGCGTGTGTGTGTAGTGCGCATAGCATGGACATAGAAGCGCCAGGGCGATGCTAACAGATGCTGTGTTGTATGAGATGAGCTGTCAATGAATGACTGGGTCGTAGGGGAAATATCAGTGGGACAATTCAGGCACACATCAGCATACTCAACGCTTGTGTACACACACACACACACATGTATTGTATAATCAACGTCACAACGTCCGCCAACTTGTATATTTGTAAATGCTGCCACTTAGACAATACATAATTGAAATAAGCGTGTGATTGATTCAATGTTGTGATACACACACACACACACACACAAACACACACACACACATATACTATGACTCAACACAATGTTCTAATTGGGATTCTCCACTTTGGAAAAAAGTCAATTTTCGTCTGGAAAGCATTTCATATGTTCAACAGTTGAGACCAGTCTTTCTCAACGATTGTCATGCCATGGCACCCCTCAACAAAATGCGATACCTTGTAACCCCCCAGAAACAGCCTTGGCCTCCCTAGATGGTCTTGTGGCGCCAAATACACATGGAGTTTCGCGATGCGACTTTTCCAGAGCTCATGTATGCCGGTGAATATTTCCACTGACCACTAAAACAACACCACAACCGTACGTGCAGGTTGGGTCGCGCACACAGACATACATGGACGTTGGTGGATCAAAATTCCACGCGCCAGACAAAATGTAGTTTGACAAACCAAAACTGAAAAACACGACTCCCTCCACAAACTCAACTCCAGAGGACAAAACAAGGACACCATTGCATACGCGCACACACACTCACATACACATGCAGAGCAAACCAACGCCACAACGACACCTGAAACTTGCACACTCCTCCCTGCAATAAAGCACATGCACAAATAATCCATTCACATAAGTACGCACCTCTCACACTCTACCATCACTCAACCATACGCACACACCTTCACTCCCATGCACACATCGTTAGGACCTTTACAATCAAGCCACACAAACAACGGTGGTTTCACTGTCGATGCGAATCACACGATTGAAATGTACAACATCGAAGAAAGTAACTTGCATAAAATTGCCGAGAAAAACATGGTGGCTCCCCATTTTATATATTTTAAGATTACCACGTTGGGAAACACTGATTTAGTTGAGAAATTCCTGTGTTTGTGAGCTTGTCTATCCGTAATCCAACAGCCCCTGTGCACCCAGCAGTAAATGGTACCAGATATCAGTCATGTGTTGTGCCATTCATTCTGGGGAGATGGCCCTCTCTAATACGTCTTCCGTCCTTGTGGCGCCATAGCGTGGAGAGGGTCGGTTCTGCGGTGGCAGCGAGCTACACGGGACACACCTGTGTGTGTTCATAAACTTCGGCTTCTTCCTGAACGTGTAGCAGCTGTCACTTAGACCTTCAACCTTTAACCTAACATGTCATCACTGCCGTATAAAACCTACAATACCCCACTGCATCCAGCCACACACACACACACACACGCAGGCCAGCGTGAAAAAATGTATTCACCCAATGAGAACACAAAATGCCAGTTAAAATAGCAACGATACGGTGACATCAAATGAACACACACACACACAATGACTCTCTCCTGCGGACCATCGAACTCACATGTGTCTGTCTGTGTGTATGTGTATGTATGTGTGTGTGTGTATAATGGAAAGACAGTTGAGAAAGTCTAGTACGGTTGGTGGCGCGAGTTGGAACGACCGCCGCCTCGCTGCTTGCCACCGTACGAGCCGTCAGATCCGCCGTAACCACCGTACGAGCCGTAGCCGCCATAGCCACCGTACGCATCGTAGCCACCGCCACCGTACGAACCGTAGCCGCCGTAATAATCGCCCCCGTATCCTACACACACATACACACACACACACACACAGAGACAATATTTTAACTAATCACTTCATCGTAGCAAACATAGAATAACACCAAATTGGCCTTCATGTGTGTGTGTCAGTGTATGTGTGTATATGTGTGTGTGTGTCAGTGTATATGTGTGTGTGTGTCAGTGTATATGTGTGTGTGTGTCAGTGTATATATGGGTGTGTGTGTGTGTGTCAGTGTATATATATGTGTGTGTGTGTGTCAGTGTATGTTTGTGCGTGTGTGTGTCAGTGTATATATGTGTGTGTCAGTGCGTGTGTCAGTATGTGTGTGTGTCAGTGTATATATATATGTGTGTGTGTGTGTCAGTGTATATATATATATATATATGTGTGTGTGTGTCAGTGCGTGTGTGTGTCAGTGTATATATGTGCGTGTGTGTGTGTGTCACTGAAAGACAGACACAGACAGATTGTTGAACAGTGCCGTACCGTATCCGTCATATCCTCCGTATCCGTAGCCGCCGTATCCTCCGTAGCCACCCCAACCACCACCACCACCGCCCCATCCACCGCCACGACCCCCTCGACCTGCATGTGAGCAACACACACACACACACACACACATTTTCATTTCATTTATATCTACACAATGTGTCTCAGATGCGCAGATAGTACAATATTTACACTGCGTCATTGTACAAACAGACACACTGATACATGTACAAATATTCACAAGGGTACACACACACACACACATATACATTCAGCGGAAGTGCGGATTTATCATTGTCACCGACAGGTCAGCTCGCATTCTTCGGCACTCCGCGGCAGGTGAACATTATGTATGGGCAAAAGGACCACACGCACATATATACAGGTATAGGCGGACAGACAGGTGGAAAAACATCGCTGACAGCCACTAATCGCTCTTCGTTTAAAAAAAAACAGGTGTTATTTACACCATGCATGACCTAAGCATCACACACAAACCTCTCATGGTGCCGTATCCGGCCATGGCGCCCATACCGCCGGCCCGGTTCATGTCCGGCTTGGGTGTGGCCTTCTTGACGTCCAGTTCGACGCCGGCCAGCGTGGTCTTGCCGGAGCGCACCAGCTGCTGCACCACAGACTCCTGGTCGTAGGTGATGAAACAGAAACCCTTGCGCTGCTTCTTCACCTTGTCCTGCGGCATCTCAATCTCGACAATCTAACACCACACACACACACACACACACGGGTGTTGGTCGTGCCACATCAGCGTGTTGCAGTGTTGAAGCCGTGCACTGTGTGCAACTCAACATCATAAGAAGACTGGAGTAAAAGACAGTCAGTTTTTTGGAAATTACAATTACACACAGACACACGCACACACACACACACACACATACAGGCACAACGTACGGCACACAGACAGACAGACACAGACAGGCACAACGTACGGCACACAGACAGACACAGAGACACAGACAGGCACAACGTACGGCACACAGACAGACACAGAGACACAGACAGGCACAACGTACGGCACACAGATAGACAGACACAGACAGGCACAACGTACGGCACACAGACAGACAGACACAGACAGGCACAACGTACGGCACACAGATAGACAGACACAGACAGGCACAACGTACGGCACACAGATAGACAGACACAGACAGGCACAACGTACGGCACACAGACAGACAGACACAGACAGGCACAACGTACGGCACACAGACACAGACAGGCACAACGTACGGCACACAGACAGACAGACACACACAACGTACCGTTCCGAACGTGCTGAAGTGATCTCTGATATCATCGTCGGACATCTCCGGCTTGAGGCCGCCGACAAATATCTTGCTGTGTCTGGCCTTGGCCTTCTTGGGGTCGACCGCCTTGCCGTTGATCACGTGGTCGCCCGACTTGTTCATCACCTGTGTGTGCGCATGCGTGCGCGTTCACACAACAGACAGACAGACAGACATCATGTTGTACGTGAGTCTGTGTGTGTGTGTGTTATGAGTAGGGTGACCTTTTGTTGCAAATGCAACCTTTTTTATCATTGACATTATCATATCATATTATCATATTTTTATCTCATCCTGAAAAGCCCAAAAAACGTGTATTTTTGATCTGAGGTAAGTATTGAGTGAGTTATAAATTAAACTTTTGGTTTTTAGCGCAACTTATGCAATTTATTCGTTTTTGAGGGCAAGTTTTTTTTAATTGAGAACAAGTTTTTGAACTTTATGATTAGTTTTTACATTTTTATTCAGTTTTTACATCACAACAATTTTAAGTGGTATTTTCGTAAAAATATTAGTGCAACTTTTCTTGATTTTTAGCGCAACAAAAGGTCACCCTAGTTATGAGTGTTGTCATAGTAAGTAGGAGTGAGTGTAAGTATGTGTTGAATCACACTTCGCCCCCTGTTCACCATAGTGTGTGTATGTACGTATATTTGTGTGTATATATATGTATATGTGTGCATGCATGTTTAGGTGTGTGTTTGTGGCTGTGAATGTGTGTGTGTGTGTGTGAAGTGACCTTATCGAGGGCTTCGACGCCGGTGAAGACGAGAAAGGCGAAACCACGCGACCTGCCCGTGTTCGGGTCAGTTTTCACGTTGACAGACTCGATCTCGCCAAATTGACTGAAATACTCGCGCAGATCCTCTGACAAAACACAAACACACACACACACACACCGATATAGCTCATCGATAATGCAACTCAGCAACAGCAAGCCGAGTCAATTGCAATGAAAAAGCAAGATTGCACAGTTGCAATTGCAAGCCGATGCAATTCGTGTGACACTCACTTTCTGTACTCTCCCAGCTCAGCCCGCCAATAAACAGTTTCCTGTGACAAACACACACACACACACACGAGCGTCCACTGGTTAGATGATGCACGGGAACACTAGACAAGTGTATGCACGTGCATGCGCGTGGCGTGTGCCGCCGCCACTATGGGCAAATCAACTGAGACGACCGTTGCAAGATGATCGATTAACTTGCAAGCTTTCTCTGCAATCGGACTGGCATTCACTGTGCAGACTGAAAGCTAGATGAGTTCACTGCTAGACGCACAAGATACGCATAAGATAGCACACGGGCGCGCGCACAAACACGTGCATACACTGACACAGGACATGACAAGCGCAGTTGACGAATGAGTTGACGTACGTTACGTGCAAAAAATGATTTCAGAGACTGAGCGACTCAGCGCCCAAACAACAACCAACAGCCAAACAACCACGACTCAACAGTCCAACTGACGCCAAAACTCGGCCACAAACTCGTTTGCGACGTTACAGTTAGGCAGTTATGGCAGGTGACACTGAGCTGCTTGATGTGTAGCCGTCGCTTGTGCAAGAGCACCCACCATGCGACCAGCCGTCACATTGGCCGTTGAACAAATACACACACACACAGTGAGAGTGAGCGAGCGAGCGCGCCTCGTTTGGCCTGTGTGTTAGACATACACGTGAGCGCGGCGCATACGTGGAACATGCCTGCGGATACAACAAGCACGCCTCGAACAACACTTCACACACACACACACACACACTCACACACACACACACTCGCGCGCACTCACACACACGTTGAGGAGATGTGAAGGATATGATGACAAGCACAGTCAAATGACGTTGTTTTTGGCCCAGTTGAACAGTACAAGGTAGCGTTACTCGATCAAAGTCCACTCGAGACACGAACAATGGCAATTCTGCTGCTCTCGACATACAGTAAGTCCAGCTCGAAGTCGTTGACAAAATGTATTCTGATTATATCTACTGAAGCTACAGATTGAGAATGTAATGCGTTTCATATTGCCTCCGAATGAATATTTTGAGATCCACGTGCAAATAACAGCTGTGTCGATATGTTACAGCAGGGAAATACAGGAATAATTAAGCCCCTCGTAACTGAGACACTGACACATGTGAGCCAGACGACGCAAAATCTAGGCCAATAAAGGAATCTATGAGGAACAAAACAAAAGCCTCCTCACATACACACACACACAGACAGACACAAAACATAGGCAAAAACAAGCAACACACAGTAGGCAAAATTGTCACAAATTACTTTGAACGTTTCAAAGTTTCTCTTTTTCATGTATTTCACGAAACTCGGCAAATAATGAGACAGCAAACATTTAACAGCATGAATTGCTTCAACAGAACAATAGCGCAAACGAGCTGATATGCTGAGCATGTGATCAAAGGAGAAAGTGAGTTTGCCACTGAATCGGTCCAATTGAGCGACTAAACACAATTAACGTACTTACCGTTTGTGAACTGCGGATGTCACACTGCACGCCCACACCAGCTTCAAGCAATATTCTTCGATCAGCAAATATATCTCCCCATGCCCCATTCAACGTCAACGTCATGAACCAAAGGAAAAATTATTACACGAACGCGAATTCTCGAAGTTGCTAGGCCAAGTTGACGGCAAAAGCGAAAACAAACAATAAACAGGCTGATCTGCCGCAGCAATCTCTTCATATGATCATTTAAATTGGCATAGAACACATTTCCCAGGGACCTATCATTGCCGATGTTTTGTATCGTTGCCGGAGTACATTGAGAACAGGCGTAGAACAACACGGCGCCGGTTCAGTCAATCTTGGTCGAACACCAGCACTTCAGCAATAACACGCTCACTTACGCGAAAACACACGAGTTAGTGACGAGGTAAACATTATCGCTACATTCTTTCAACAATCACTGACAAACAACTAACGCAGCCAATTTCTGCGTTTGATAAACGTATGCGACATTAAGTTAGCACCAGGAAAATTGCGTCAGGTAGGATTAGATGCACAGGTCGTGAAACATTATCGGCTCAACACACAAATGGGTAGAATCAAGCACAAAAAAAGACACGAAACAATGTACTCGATACACTGCAAAATATTCAACCCATGAGATTAAGGTTTGTCGACCGCACTGAAACACCAAAGTGCACCACCTTGATAAACAATAAATTGCATCATATAATATCCTCACATTTTTATGGCAACTGATTGAAAAACATACCTGTCATCCTCTTTGATCGGATTCTCGGCATCACCATTCTTCTCAGCACTGTCGGCAGCACCGTTCTCCTCTTTAGTTTCTTCTTTAGCAAATCCTTCGTTGCCTGCACTGTCGGCGGTGAAATCTTCGGTCATACTAGCGTCATTATTAACTTCAGCCATTGTGAAAAATAGAAAATAGCGTTCAAACGACGACAACCGATCAACACCAAACAGGAAGAAAGGAATCTGCAGAAATGGCCGACGCCAGCTCAATAGATTTGGCAAAGCTGCCAGATGCCAGGATAATTTAGTGAAACTTTTTCGTATACTTTGGGAATAAAACCTTACGATTGCTGATATTTCCAGAAAATTTTTGGGAAATTTATATTTCGAGAGAAATAAATCGTATTATTCTGATATATCACAAAATTAGATCCAAAAATTTAGCCTTAGGTAAATGAAATAAATAATGAGTTTGACGCGTATCTTTAACTCGCGTCTTTCTTTATCTTATCTTTATCTTTATCTTTATCTTTCGCGTATCTTTAACTCACTTCCTTCTCACATTCGCGATTCTTCCTCATACGCGTCCTTCTCTTCTGCTCTTCATCGTCATCTCTCCCTCGCTGCAGCATCTGACCGCAATATCGTGTAAACATCTATCTCGTGTTACCTTATCTTGTCTATGCCCTCTCGTTTTAGCGTATACTTTTGTTTTTGCTTGTGTGCACTCACATTTTATTTCTAGCTTATTTCTTTCTGGTCCCTTCGCGCCCTTGTATCATTCTGGCGCTATACGAAATACATGTTTGTTGTTGTTGTTGTTGTTGTTGTTTGCTAACGAATTGAACTGAGGCTTTGACTGAGAATTGAACTGAGGATTTCGAACACATTTTTTTCATGTGCAAGTAAATTGATTGATTGATTGACATAGTGGTTCTTAAGCTTTTTCATTGTCCACATCCCTTTCAGACAAGAAGTCAGTGTTTGTACTCCCTGAGCTTTTTGACAGCTATCTGAAAATTATAAGCATACAAACGACGTAATAACTTTTTTAATTCAATATCTACCCATACACTTTAAGGTTCCAGTCAGAAGAACAAATTTCCCAGGGAAAATATAAAGTATATATGTGATAATAAAGTAATATATAAATATAAAGTATATATATGTGAAACATATTTTCGGTAATTCTCAAACGAATCCTAAAACCCCTTGGGAACCAGCCTTGCACATTCTTGGCGCGCATCAGTCGCCGTGTTTTCCATACGCCTTTAAACAGAATTGGAGTTTTACGGGGATTGTAGAAAGGAGGGGCCCAAAGCTGGACGTTACAGCGCGTTTTTATTTTTATTTTGTATGTGGTGTTTTTTCTTTTTTCTTTTGTTCCCTGGTGGTTGTAATATTTCAGAAAAGGTGGTATGTTTTATATAAGATTTGTGGTTGTAATATTTCAGAATAGGTGGTATATTTCATATAAGACTTCTGTACAACTGTCTATTGCACTTATCAAATAATTTTGGGGCTCATGCCCAGAGCCCAAAACAGGGGTCGTGAAGACCCTTCCCTCTGGTCGGGGACTTTCGACTCCCCTCCCGATAAAGGTTCCTTCGTGTGTCTGAAACTAACGGAAGGCAGACCAATTTCAAGACGGGGCTGGCCCTGGATAGACACATGCCTTAGACAGGAGACCGATGGCGAAAAATTTGAAAAAGTAAAAATCATACAGAACGAGACTCTCCTGATACGCACTGTATCAGAAGAACAAACCAAACACCTTCTATCTATGACAAAGTTTGGCGCGGTCCCTGCGAATGTCTTTCTCCATGAAAGACTCAACCAAACGAGGGGCTCCATCTATGCGCCAGACATGGTAGACCTGACCGAGGAGGAAGTGCTGTCCTGGCTCGAAGACCACAGGGTGACATCGGTGAAGCGATTCGTGAAGAACGGCAAATCAACACCCTTGCTGTTCCTCACATTCTGCACACCGACCTGTCCAAGCTCACTGAATTACCAGTACGTTAAGTACCCTGTGAAGCAATACGTGCCCAAACCAACATCTTGCGGCAAATGTGGCAGCCTCCGTCACTCGGTAAACTTCTGCCAAAATGACCGACTCTGCATCAACTGTGGCAACCGGCAACATGAAGGAAGATGTGATCCTCACTGCACCAACTGCGGTGGCGACCACCCTGCCTCAGTCCGGGCATGCCCAGCATACGTCACTGAAGAAAAGATCCTTCTGATGAAGACCAGCAGCCAAATTTCGTATGCTGAAGCTCGACAAGAAGTCATGAGAACCAACAATGACAATGACAAACAGGTACCCACCATGGCTGAGACGATTGCACAACAACCGCAACTGTCCACCATCGATGTCCTCACCAAACAAGTTCACGCACTCACCGAAATGATGACCGACCTCAGCATCCTGGTCAAGACCGTTGTCGCCAACCAAGTCACCAAGACGTGCACAACATCGCCGTCAGCTGAAACCTCTGACTATGAAGAAGAGCTCACATCGCACAACACTAGTGACAACTCTGAACCAGCACTAGCTGATAATCAACAGCTTGAAGAAAAATCCAACAACTCTTCCACTCATTCAACGACATCGGTTTACAAAAACAACAACGAGACCACACCGACCACAAACTCCCACAAGCAATCCAACGATGGTAAAACCCCTCACAGCAAGAGACTCCCAAAAAGGGGGAAAAACACCGCCTACATTCTCAGAAAAACTCACCAGTAACATTTTCCACATCGTCACAATCCTTCTCTCCCCGTCATGATCAATCAAAACCTGATCCTTCAATGGAACTGTCGCGGGCTGCACCATAAGTGGTGTGAACTCCGCGACATGATAGCAAAATTTAACCCACATATCCTATGTCTTCAAGAAACTCATCTCCTTCCAACAGACTTCTCAAAATATTATCCTTCCTTATACAGTAGCTACTCCCAGTTCGGTTCTGACACCATAAGGAAGGGGGGTACCACCATACTAATTAAGAACACTATCCCGCACAGCGAATTGAAAATAAACCAAAACCTTCAATGTAAGGCACTTCAACTAACAATATATCATCAAACACTCATCATATGCAATATTTATCTCCCGCCATCCGAATACATCAATACAATAGAACTTGACTCACTCTTAACAAATTTCACTCACCCTTTCATCCTTTGTGGGGATTTTAACGCAATAAATATCATATGGGGCTCCCCCTACACTGACCGAAGGGGTAGGGTCATAGAAAAAGTTATCACGGACTACAACCTGCATTCGCTAAACGACAACTCTCCCACACATATAAACGAATACGATGGTTCAATGAGCCACCTAGATCTCACTCTTTGCTCGCCCTACCTTACTCCTTTTCTCTACTGGAAATGTCTGACGGAATTTTATGGAAGTGACCATGTTCCAATAATCACATCATACACCTACACACATACACAACCACCAACACACACACGCTGGAATGTAAAACACGCAGACTGGGCTACATACAATGACACATTGTCTACAGCACTTCTAAGCCAACACAGGCAAGACAGCACAGACATTGATCAAATCACAAACCATATGATCACAGCTGCACAACACACTATACCGCACACAACAGGCGGATCAACCCGCGCACGACGCTGCCCCTGGTGTAACACATCATGCCAAGCTGCTATAAACAAAAGAAAACAGACCCTTCGCAAATTCCAAAACAATCGCACTACTGGTAACCTTGTAAATTACAAAAAGGCAAAAGCAGCAGCCCGCAAAGTCATTCGCCAATCGAAAAGGGACAGCTGGGAACATCTCCTCACAAGCATCAGTTTTCACACCCCGATAACTAAATTGTGGAACCTAGTCCAATCCCTGAAGAGGATAAACCCCGCCCCCCGTTACCCTTCCCTATTAATAAATAACTCGATTTGCACCGACCAGATACAGATTGTGGACATCATGGGCAGCCACATATCTAACCTCACCAAAACTACACATGGCACTGGGCAATGGCGCACACAACAACACAGAAGTACAATCACCGTCCGATACTCTATTAGTCCCTCTACTCTTGACCGCATAAATCAACCCTTCACCACAGCCGAACTGAACGCCGCAATTCAATGCTCAAAATCAATGACCACCGGACCAGACCTCATACACTATCATTTTTTCCTACACATGAACGCGACAAACCGAAACATGATTCTCCGAGCACTCAATAAGATCTGGACGGAAAACACATTCCCAGAAAACTGGAAAAACTCGTATATAATTCCGTTACTAAAGCCCGGCAAGGACTCAAACGCCATTAAATCCTACAGACCCATTCAACTCACTTCTTGTTTTTGTAAACTTTTTGAGAGAATGACCCTGTCTCGTCTTAACATGTTTGTAAAATCTGCCAATCTCATCTCAAAACACCAAACCGCTTTCCGAAAATCCAGAAGTACCCTTGACAACATCAATCTTTTTCTGTGTCCAATGTACGTCAGGGATTTGCCAGGGACCAACACACAATAGCAGTATTCATAGATCTGTCATCAGTAGGGCTGTCAAAAGTTAATAAAGTTACTTTTTCACCTAAAGGTCACTTTTTCATAAGCTACCTAAAACTGCATGAAAAAGTTGTGTACGATAATTATTAAAAAAGTTATTAGGTTACCAAAAGTTACTTTCTCATCGTTAGGTTACTTTTTTGCTTTTAAGGTTACTTTTTTATCGTCAGGTTACCTTTTGTTATTTTTCTTGTTATTAGGTAAGTTAACCACGAAGTTTGGTGACTTTTTGCAGATAAGAGGCACAAATACGGTATATATGAGGATAAAATAGGAAAAGAGATGGAATAATAGGTCTGAATATCAAGAAATGTCAACATTTCTGCTGTTAGGATTTAGCAATTGATATTCATCTTAATATCCGTGCTACTCGATATTTATACGTTTTTGGGTACGCAGGAAAGTGTAATTCCATTTTAGTAAATGTCCACGAACCGGAGGGTGTCGTGAGATGTTTGGAGCGTGGTATAGTACGATGTCCGCCTCGTAGCCGAGTGGCTAAGACGCACACTCTGTGCACGAGAGTTCCAGAGTTCGATTCCCTGGCGAGGTGAAACGTTTGGGCTCGTTTCTGAAAGGGTAGCCCAATTGTCGCACTGCGGGTTTTGTGTGCGCGCAGCCGTGCAGTTTCTGAGTTGGCGGTGACTGCAAAACCCGTGCGGCCGGACCTGCGGTGTGCCAGCCGGGGCCGTGAGGCTTTGCCCATGCATAAATTCACGCGAACATTAGCCTTTCCATTGCTGTGTTCAAATGCGTAAAAAAAAATAGTACGATGTGTGAGCTCTCTATACCAGATACTGCACTGTAGCACTTGACAGTACGTATTTACTTCAATGTATTTACTGTATTTACAGGAATTTGCAAGTGATTTTCAGGGCGTGAGATAGCGCCATTATCCCACGTTTGACATATGGGAGGACGGGGGGCATTCACACATGCAGTGTTTACGCTACTGTAGTACGTGCTATTTGATAAAAAGTTTAATTGAAAAAAATATAAAGAACATTATTGCGACCATTACTAAAAATATTTACATTTGCAATTAGTGTATTTCGCATTTGTATGAGCTTTCCACTTAAAATTATATTTTGATGGTTATGCTCCTTTTTTCGATGTTAGCTAAATTATGTCAAGTCACTTTTGGTTGTTTGTCGTAAAAATGGTACCAGATCGGAGAGAGGGTGGAAAAATAGTACCAACTCGGAAAGAGGATAGAAAAGAAGGACTATTGTATTTTCTTCCTTCAGAACTGCAAACAGAAATTGACCTTTTTTGAAGGAGGTTATTTTTAGGTTACCTTTTTATTGGTTATTAGGTTACTTTATATGTTCACAAACAAACAACAAACAAACCGTGTATTTCGCATAGCGCACTAATCAGCAAAGGCGTGATAAACATGTGATAAAACGATACAAAAGTGATAATAACTTTAAAACTCAGGTTATTTTTAGGTTACCTTTTTAGGTTACTTTTTCTCGAAAATAAAGTTACTCTTTTCTGATTTTTAGGTTACTTTTTTGACAGCCCTAGTCATCAGCGTTCAACTACATATCTACCGATTCACTCATCTCTATTCTGTACAATGCAGGCTTGCGTGGGCACTTATTTCAGTTTATAAAGTCATACCTCACAAAGAGAACTTTCCAAATTCGCACAAGCGTCATTTCGAAAAAGTTTCCACAACTCAGCGGAGTGGTACAGGGGGGTGTCCTCTCACCCACCCTCTTCAACATCGCCGTGGACCGTCTGTTTTTGGCAATTGACCAATCCGTAAATCATTCAACTTATGCGGACGATATCCTTATCTGGGCCACGGGGGCAGATATTTCCTTACTTACCCAAAAACTACAATCCTCTCTTGAACAAGTCAGAAAACAGTGTGAAAAACTGGGGCTCGAAATTTCCACCCAAAAAACAAAATCAATGCTGTTCTCCAAAACGTCACCTCACAAACTGCCCAGCCCACGTCTCAACATAGGTACTACTCAAATTACCTCCACCAAAGAAATGATATATCTAGGGATGGTGCTGGATCCAAAACTAAAAATGAAGTCGCACATACAGTATACAAAAAGCAGAGCATTACAAAGAATCAGTGTGTTAAAATGTATGTCGCACCATTCATACGGCACCGATCGCATAGTCCTCACACGTCTCTACTATCTCCTCATTCGGCCTATACTAGAGTACGGTTCCACAACATTCGCACACCTTTCCCCAACATCACTCTCGCCGCTAGACATAATCCAAAACAAATGTATTCGCATCACATCAGGCGCAATGAAGACAACAGCAATAAACACCCTTCACAGAGAACTCGGCATCGACACACTACACAACCGCAGACACATGAAAACCATGAAATATTGTCTCAAAGTCGCAGAAGATCCAGAACATCCCTGTTATCCACTCCTCTTCACGCTCACTTCCTTAGATAACGCAAATTTTTCGGCAATAAATAGACTCTGTGGTTATCCTCTCGGTGTCAGCTATCGGAAAAGCTGCAGATATTTTCACTTCAAGCCTACCAAAACCTATGCACCATCTTCTATACCCTTTTATATCACATCTCCCTCTACAACACTTTTGCAAAACACACGTCACATTCCTACGCCGATCATCACACAACTTTTCCTGGAGCACCGACACGACCACCCACAATATACATATATCTACACGGACGGGTCTGCCCAGAACAGCCGTCTCGGTTGTGCTATGGTCTGTCCCACCCGAAATTCGGAGCAACTTTATAGACTCCCCCCACATACTAACATCTTCATAGCGGAACTATTTGCTTTATTTCAGGCCCTAAAATACATTCAATCTAAAAAAAATAAACACGCGGTCGTTGTCACGGACTCAAAAGCAAGTCTCCAATAAATTTCTACCAGAAACACCAAAAACAAAATTGCATCATCAATAGTCAACTTGAATCATTATCTGACTCATTCTGGGTTTAACGTAAAATTTCTCTGGGCACCCAGCCACGTTGGCATAAGCGGCAACGAGTTGGCTGACTCTAAGGCAAAAGAAGCACTCTCTCTCACAACCATCACTGTCCCTCCTCTCTCTTCTCTTGATCTACATCCCCATCTCGATCAGCTCACACGCCGATCACTTCTAACTAAACACCTTCATAACATACTACCGCACACATATCACCACCGATATATTACACGCAAGCTGCATCGACACACTCTCAGTCCTCGTCGGAAAGACGTGGCTCAGCTCCGGCTGCGCACCGGCCACACATTCCTCACACACGGACACTTATTGAAGAACGAACTACCACCAACATGCCGACTCTGCAACCGGCGGGTGACGGTCGAACATGTTCTCAGGGAGTGCCCGAAGTTCAACACCATCCGAACCAATTTACTGAGGCAATACGGCATCATCAACCAGCCAACACTCGACTCCCTGCTATACAATCCATACCTACACAACTACCTTATGTCATTTCTGATCGAATCGAACCTCCTCAATCAACTATAACCTGGATCGTATACTACTGTGTGCATTTTCCTACTAATCTTGATCCCTAAAATATATTTGTTATTCATTACAAATGGGTTTCATACGTATGTCATTTATACCTGTTCTCTGATAATTATACTATTACTCCGCTCTTGCTGCTGAATCCGAACTGATACTTCCTCCGTGTGATTTTTCCGTTTTGCTTACAGATATCTGCATTTGAGCCTACTTCTGAGCTGTATGCAGTAATCAACAACAACAACAACAACAACAGCCTTGCACCCCCGGTTAAAGCCTCTGATATGGATGATTTATTTATTATTTGCTTCCGATATTATATACCAGATATATTTTAGTGTGATCGTGTGCAGTGAGAGAGAGAGAGTGTGTGTGTGAAGGATTGTGTTTGAGTGTGTCAATGTGTTACTGTGTCTGTGTGATCGTGTATGGTTTAATTGTGTATGGCGTGCGAGAGTGTGTGTAGTTGTTTCGGTGTGTGTGTGTGTATGTATGCGTTTAGTGGAATGTACATGCCCCGCGGCGGCGAGCGATTGACCGGCTCGCCGCTGATTGGTTGTGGCGGTGGGCGTTGGTTCTGTGCGTGTGTGTGTGTGTGTGTGCTCCCGTGTGTCACGGTGTGAGCGTGGAGTCGTGTTCGTGGTTTGGTTGTGGCGTGACGTCTTGTAGGCGCGCATGGAGCACTCATGCCCACGCGCGCTTGTCTGGAATATACCTTGATTTTTTTGCTTCTACATATATTTATTTATTAGCTTCAGAATATCTTATTCTATATAATTAATTTATATTCAGAAGCACGTGCAGAACTTCATCAAATTAAAAAAGCATAAGTCAGATAGGATCGAACGAATCAATTCCTTGATCGATATAAGTGTACGATACTCCTGCAATTGAATATTCCTGGAGGACTTCGTGCACTACATATATGCCAATACTTTGCTCAATGAAATTATACGATGCATTTCTGATTTCTGCATCGATAAATATATTTATTGAGGCCAAACCAATACAAAAACAAAACAAAACAATAAGCTTCAATGAAAAGTCTATACAACATACAATAGCCCGAACATTGACACATGAATCAGTCGGTTTACAACTGAAAAACACACTTTATAAATACACTCATAATCATAGCAAAAATAAAAACCCGAGCATTAATATCGTTGATGAAAATCGCAATACAAAAACGCCGACAACAGAGACATCTATAAAGCAATACAGCGAAATAAAAGAAGGCGCATGTACATTTCGCTAACTGGATATCTCTCCTCAGGGCAAATAACTACACCTTTCATACGCGAAATTGGAGAGAGGATTTCGAAATCTCAGATTCCCAAACCCAACCAGCACACACAAACACAGACACACACACACACACACACACACACACACACACACACTTATACACTCATCCAGTACACCTGCTCAAACATCAACAGGTGACGTCATTGCTGTCCTAGTTGGATGACGTCATTTATATTGCTTGTTGATGGCGCGCCCCACCACCAAGCGGCGAATTTCGCTAGTACCCGCGCCGATTTCGTATAATTTGGCGTCACGCAAAAACCTGCCCGTCGGATAGTCATTGATATAGCCGTTGCCACCTGCCACAAACACACACACACACACACACACACACACACACACACACACATTACATTAAGACACTTATATCGCAACTTTCACCCGAGAGTCTCAAAAGCGCTCACACACACATGCACACACTCAAACACAAGAGCCATACACATACACAATCGCGCGCAGACACACACACACACACACACACACACACACACACACACACACACACAACAGAAAAGCACATATACGCACAAATGCAAACATACATTCCCGTTTAAATACACAAAAACACGAAAATTTCATTTCATTCATTCATTTCAATTCTGTCATTATTTACATAACATAAATAGTGACAAGTAGTCGATAGAAGCTAAAACTTGTTTGAAGTCGACCCCTTCAACACATCAATTTTATAAACACAAAGCATCACATGAGTATATAAAACATTGAATAATATATTAACACAATTTCACATTAAGCTCAAATAATACATGCACATTAAAGTTTAACAATACATGTACAGAATTTCACATCAATATAAAGCAAATTCATACATACAATGGATAGAAGTAGTGAAGTAATGTAATGCCAAAAAAGTGTTGAGGTAAATAATCAGCGATCACCACTCGATCAAGTTTTTTTCACTTATTGTAAATCCAATTAGATGATAAGCCACTAAAATGTATTGTGTGCTATATCAAATAGTTCGTTTTAGGGTATGTTTTTCATTGATGAAATAATTTTTTTTGAATGATCTCAAAATTCTACATTGTTTTGCTTTTTGTTCAATATTATTCCAAATTGTTACACCGGTGATGCTTAAACTAAATCGTCTGCAACGAGTTCTACTGAAGATTTGTGTGAATTTTTCAGGGTATCTTTCGTTTCTCTGGAACATTAATTGCAGTTCTTTAGGTAGAAGATTTTGGTATGCCTTATACATATGCGGTGCTATGTTCAGGTAAACCAACTTTTAAAATCTTAAAACTTTATATTTTTCGAAGATAGTTGCTGTGGTTTCACGGGCTTTGAGATTCCCAATAATTCTGATGAGATGCTTTTGAACGACGTTTATCTTGGATATCCTTATTGTGTATGTGGAACCCCAAGTTTCATTGCAGAAATCGAGAATAGGTTTGGCCAAGCTGTTATACAAAGTCAAACTGGCACTCTCTCCGATATAATTTCTGGTCTTAAACATTGAGTATGCAATACGTGAGTTTTTTTATTACTAAGTTTTTATGATTTACCCAGTTCAGATTTTGGTCTAGAGTTTTTGTACCGACCTGTTTGTTTGAAAGCCATATTGGCTAGGATCTATTATATTATTTTTGCTAACAAAGCAATCCAATCTGCGTCCAATAATTTTTTCTAAAATGTTCGAGAATTGAGACAGTAAAGATATTGGCCTGTAACTTGTATGTGAGTAAAAATACACACACACACATGCTGAAAAAACACACACACGCACACAAACACACACACATACACATATACATACACACACACACTAGACAGCACACACAGACGGAAATTCAGTTTGCAACACTCCTTGTTTCGCGCACAAAAATTATTTGTGTCCGTGTGTGTGTGTGTATGTACTGTGCAGGTGCACAGGGCACTCCTTGATTTGTAATGGCGACAGTATCAGATATATTGCACACTGCTGCTTCAGGGGACAAAACAGCAAAAATATGCCAATCCCCCCTAAGCTCCCCAAAAAAATCATAATCATGGATATTAAATTTCTTGCCACTGTAAATGAAGTCATGTAATTATGGTTCAAGTTTGAGGACTGAATCAGTGTGCTCCAGTCCCTTATTATAATATTATGTAAGTCAGCGTTCGAGTGTAGCTCTTCATGCTTCGCCAAGCCCCACAACTTTTTCCTTAGCCCCCCATCGGAAACATCCTGGCGCCGCCACTGCTCAATACACTGCACGATTGTTGCACGTTTAGCCAGAATCAATGCATGCACAATTGCTATCACCGCGGCTTCACTAGCGCGTGCATTGAGCAATGATCAGATACCGCCAAGCGACACAAAATGCCACACTTCTATGCATGTTTATTATGTGTGTATGTATGTGTGTGTGTGTGTGTGTATGTATGTGTGTGTGTGTGTGTGCGTGTGTAATCGGTGGTCATATAGCAAATGACAAACATTTCAACTGTATTTCAATCAAAATTTACAGAACGCCTCAATTAACCAACGTCTATATTGAGTGGAAAGTTGGTAGCATTTGAATAAATGGTTGTCAAGTTATAGTTCTGTTCGCATGTTATGAAACATTATCAACATGGCTACCAAAATTTACCTGGTATTTTCCATATGTAGTGATCGGTACATATATCGTACAATTTGTTTTTGATGCATGACATAAGATGATTGTCGTTAATTATTGTTTAATAATGGTAAAAAACTTGCAACATCTGCTGGCGTTTATGCTACTCTAGTACTCTGTCTACGCTATCGCACAATTTCCGGCCGAGCAGAATTCCATTGGACGAATTCTATAATCCCACAGACCCTGTCCACCCAGCAGTAAATGATGGTACTAGATATCAATCATGTGTTGTGTCATGCATTCTGGGGAGGTGGCTCTCTCTAATAAGTCTTCCGTCCTTGTGGCGCCATAGCGTGGAGAGGGTCGGTTCTGTGGTGGCAGTGAGCTGCACGGGGCACACCTGTGTGTGTTCATAAGCTTCGACTTCTTCCCGTGTAGCATTTCTCACTTGAGGCCTTTAACACACACACACACACACACACACACACACACACACACACACACACACACACACACACACACACACACACACACACAGACAGACACAGACAGAGCTAGGTGCATTGCAAAGGACTCTCACGCTCTGCCTCACCCATCGCTTGCAGAGCTTGCAATGCCACCTGAGTGGCCTTCTCGGCGCAGTAGAGAATGACGGCGGCGCAGTCCTGGCCCGACACTGTGCCCGCGTCACAGGAACGAGCCAAAGTGTACAAGTAGGAGCGACAGGCGTTCAGGTCGCAGTACATGTCGGCCAACTTACCCTGCACACACACACACACACACACACACATTACATTAAGAAATATATATAGCGCTTTTCACCCGAAGCTATCAGAAGCGCTCACACACATACACTCCCTCCACACACACATATACATACATAAGGACAAAAGGTACATACAAACACACACACACACACACACACAAACACACTCATACACACACACACGAAGAGACACGCACACACCCACACACGGAGAAACACACATACACACACGAACAGATACACGCACGCACACACACACACGAACAGATACACGCACACACGCACACGAAGACAATGTGTATTTCTCGACAGCATGCTAATTGTAAAATGAGCAAAAATAGCACACGGTCCAATAATCATATTGGTAGATATTTAGCACAACCTTCGACAGCAACCACAAGAGACGACAAATTGGCATGAAAACTGCGTTGTTCAACTGAAATGCACATGTCGTATCTGAGAGAGAAGATGTTTTATAGTTCTAGGTGTGGAGTATAGTCCAGACTTTTTATAGTTCTAGATTTTTAATAGTTCTATATTTTTATAGTTCGATTTTGTATAGTTCTAGATGTTTTATAGTTCTAGGTGTGGAGTATAGTTCTAGGTGTGGAGTATAGTTCTAGATGTTTATAGTTATAGGTGTGGAGTATAGTTCTAGGTGTGGAGTATAGTTAAGATATTTTATAGTTCTAGATTATTTAAAGTTCTAGGTGAGGAGTATAGTTCTAGATTTTTTATAGTTCTAGGTGAGGAGTAGTTCTAGATGTTTTATAGTTCTAGGTGTGGAGTATAGTTCTAGATGTTTATAGTTATAGGTGTGGAGTATAGTTCTAGATGTTTTATAGTTCTAGGTGTGGAGTATAGTTAAGATATTTTATAGTTCTAGATTATTTAAAGTTCTAGGTGAGGAGTATAGTTCTAGATTTTTTATAGTTCTAGGTGAGGAGTAGTTCTAGATGTTTTATAGTTCTAGGTGTGGAGTATAGTTCTAGATGTTTATAGTTATAGGTGTGGAGTATAGTTCTAGATGTTTTATAGTTCTAGGTGTGGAGTATAGTTAAGATATTTTATAGTTCTAGATTTTTTATAGTTCTAGGTGAGGAGTATAGTTCTAGATTTTTTATAGTCCTAGATTCTTTTTATAGTTCTAGATTTTTTATAGTTCTAGGTGAGGAGTGGAGAATTGCTGCTCGGCTAGCGACAACGAATGGATGACTCAGCATTGCATGACCAATGCTGCCAGCGATCTGTCGGCATGACGTCACAAGGGCGGTATAAAAGACGGCCAGTCGTGCAGCCAAGCTCACTCGATCACACACTGTCGTGACGCTAACACAGGACAAATTCACCCACCGTGAGTATGTATCGATGAGTACAAGATAACGCAATACCGAATAAACATAGAAGTTTTGTATTTGGATTAAAATATCTTGCATTTCTTCATGTATATACTGTACATAATTCTAACACACATATCTACAATATAAAATACACTATATTAGTCAAATGTGTTCTTCAATTTATTCTTGAACAATTCACATTGTCAAATAGAAATTTAGTTAGCATGATGAATTATGGTGTATGTCAACAGAGAATGAGGACTTATGGATGCATGCTGTTGGCGGTGCTTTTGGTCGCTCATATGGCCAACCAAGCTGCAAGCTACAAGACGACCAGTGAGAGACACACACAATGCCAAACTCATAACCGAACTGAGTACGTTTGAATGTATGTGAATAACGTAGCCTATGATTCACACATAATACGCATAATTTGACGGAAATATGTATGATTGACTCATAATCTTTGAAATCTAATGTATAATACGTATAATTTGACGGAAATATGTACGGTTGAATGGTAATGTATATAATGTAACGTACGACGTATAGACATGTCAGAAAATGTATATAATGTAACTAAGGTGATCTATTACCGTTGTGGTCAAGAAATCATTTTGGCCAACGGTCGGTGATCGCAATACGATGCGATGTATATCGGTGTTGGCCAAAATGGTACATGTTATGAGTGCATCTGACAGTGGCGTATCTAGTGACTGAAAGTTAAGCGAGTGATCATATTGGCCAATCTTTCCTCAGCTGTATGTAGTTCAGTGGCTTTCAAACTATTGAACGATTAAACGTAACATTCGAAGACGCATTGGCCTTATCGTTTATTTGTACTGGCAAATTTCGCACGTTATTCATGGTTCCCTAACCTAACCTAGCCAAACGATTCGTTAAAGCGTTCAAAAGTTTGAAAACCACTCAGAAAAATAAAGTATACACAAATGCACAGATGCACTCACGACATGTTAGCCAAAACGGTCGTAACCCCGTATTAGATTAACACGAATATTGGTGTATATATTGGCATAATCATGATATCATCGTGTATCGTCAGGTCTCGAAGAACGTTTGGCGAATTGGTCCAATGAACAATGGAAGGGAGGCCTCTCTGACTGTAAAATCCTTGGAAAAAATGACTGCGGCCTGCTGCAGTTCCACGCTAGTTTACCATTATACAGAAATGCAAGGAACGCGAAAAGAATGCACCAAAACTGTTGCTAAAGGAAGGGCGATTGATCAAGAAATCAACTGTGTTGCAATGTTGCACGCAGAGTGGATATTGCATTGAATACACGACGATGATGTTGCTTGTATTGCTATAAATGAGTTATTCTCATATAAATTGCTCTTAAAATTACAGTTATAACAATATAAAACAAAACGTTATATATTATAAGGCACTGTGAACGCCATATTACGCCAGTTATATGGATTGCTCTTGGATTATCACAAATGATTGGATTGGATGTGTCATGCATTCTGGGGAGGTGGCCCCCTCTAATACGTATTACGTTCTTGTGGCGCCATAGCGTGGAGAGGGTCGGTTCTGCGGTGGTAGCGAGCTGCACGGGACACACCTGTGTGTGTTCATAAGCTTCAGTTTCTTCCCGTGTAGCAGCTGTCACTTGAGGCCTTAAGCATTAATCATTAATTTAATATAATCTACAATTTGAAGACGTTACTGTATACTGTTTGATGTCTTACGATTTCGCGAGATGTGTGTGTGTGTGTGTGTGTCACCTGCATGAGTTGAAAATGAGCCACCGGCTGGTTGAACTGGTGTCGTTGATGAGTGTAGTCGAACGCCACATCACAACACGCCTGCATCAGACTGACACACACACACACACACACACACACAAATAGAAATATAGCACAGATTCCGGCCGTTGAGCCCATATTTGATTCTTAAATTCTACTCGATATTTTCCATGATGGGCCGAATGACCAGACAGCTATTGCACAGGATGAGAAAACTCATTCTGCCCAAGTTTTACTAATCCAAAACAACAATCTATATTGAAGGTTAAAGGTTAAAGGCCTAAGTGGCAGCTGCTACACGAGAAGTCGAAGCTTATGAACACACACAGGTGTGTCCCGTGCAGCTCGCTGCCACCGCAGAACCAACCCTCTCCACACTATGACGCCACAATGACGTAAGACGTATTAGAGAGGGCCACCTCCCCAGAATGCATGGCACAACACATGAATGATATCTGGTACCATCATTTACTGCTGGGTGGACAGGGGCTGTGGGATTGTAGAATTAACCCAATGAAATTCTGCTCCGCCGGGTTTCGAACCACAGACCTCCCAAACCAATATTAAAAAAGTATAAATATGTGCAATAGTTTGATGAAAAACTTAAATTAACACGTAAATAATGAGAAAGAAAGGCCTTTTTTCAACATATTGGTTATGTGGATCAAACAGAGCATTAGAAAGCACACTGGAGCAAAATGAAAATTTTGCGTGGGCTTACTGGATCCTAAAAACCTAGCATTAAAGGCTTGAAAAGTGGTATGAGCTCAATGACCACGTGGGCTTAATGGTCGTAATCCGCCGTACAACAGATGAGTCAAGAAACAACACACAGCCACACACAACATAACCAACAAACACACACACAAACACACACACACACACACACACACACACACACACACACAAACGACTCCACACAAACACACACACACACAAAATACCACACAAACACACAAAAACGACTCAAACACCAGCATACAAACAAACACACACACACACACAATAACACACAAACACTCACACACACACAAAATAACACACATACCAACACACAAACAAACAAACACAAATACAAAATAACACACACACACGTACACGTTTGTAAATATATTTGTTTTTGTAAAAAAACAAAAACACACACACACACACAAAACGACTCCATCATACAAACAAACAAACAACACACAAAATAACACACAAACACACAATAACACACACACACACACCGGAATACAAACAAACACACACACACAGACGCACACACACAAATAAGACACAAACATTAGCATACAAACATTAGCATACAAACACACACACACAATAACACACACACACACACACACACACACACACACACACACACAATAACACACAATAACACACAATAACACACACACACAAAAACACACACACACAATAGCACAAAAACACACCAAATAACACACAGACACACACACACACAATAGCACACAATAACACACACACACACACAAACACACACACACACACACACACAAACACACACAAAATAACACACAAACACACACAAAATAACACACACACAAAATAACACACAAATACACACCAAATAACACACAAACACACACAAACACACACACACACAAACACACACAAAATAACACACAATAGCACACAAAATAACACACAAACACACCCGACGGGGCCGGCAGACAGCAGTAGTCGTTCTAGATCCAGTCCCGACATCAGTACGTAAACACCATGTCCCACTTGGCCCAGCACATTGGCGTCTGCGTGGACACACACACACACACACACACACAAAGGTTAGATAAAATTGGGTTGTCGTCACTGGAACTGAGAAGGTTAAGGGGGGATTTAATAAACGTTTTCAAGCACAACATTGGTATGAAAGGATTGGATAGGAAAGATTGGGTGGTTTGGAGTACGAGGGACCATAGGGGACACAATAAATGTCTACAGCAAACCCGGGTATTAAGCGATATAAAGAAGTACAGTTTCCCAAGTAGGTGTATAGATATATGGAACCGTTTGGGTAAAAAAATAGTTCAACCAAACAGTATAGCACAGTTCAAGCATAGGTTAGATAAATGTGGGTATGGAGACAGGACAGTCTGAGCCCTGCTCATTTACTGTAAACTACAACTGTGAGTACAACTGTGAGTACACACACACACACACGCTTAGGAAAAGTGTGGTATTTCGAGGCATGTGATGAAGACGAAATAAGAGTGGTGAATTTGAGTTTGACACAGTTAGAACGGTGCCCGATTGAGAAGACAATTACAGTCGGGACCATCGCTAGAGTCGGCAGACGATGTGAAATGTAAGCATGAACATGACATGACATGACATGACATGAGAGCGTACAAATAATGCAAGACTCAAACACAAACCACAAACACTATCCCACGAACAAAAACACAATAAAAGACAAAAACAGCACACACACAAACAAACAAACACAAACACTAGACACAGACACACACACAAATACACAAATAGACATACACACACACATACACAACCATTAACACACAAACACTAGACACACACAAACACTAACACACACAAACACTAACACACACACACACACACACACACACACAAACGCACAAACACTAGACACATATATATATATACACACACACACACACACTAGACACAAACACACAAACACAAACACTAGACACACACCAGGCACAAAGACGTCATCGAAGACCAGTTCGCTGGTGGGGGAGCCACGCATGCCGAGTTTGTCGAGTTTCGGCGAGCTAGAGAAGCCGTGCATGTTGCGCTCGACCAGAAAAGCAGTGATATTGTGTTGCGACCGCTGGCCATCGCTCTCCGTTTTGGCATACACCTGACACACACACACACACACATGCACCTGCACACAGAGACTAATAAAATATGGAACAAAAACGACATGCACAAATACGGATTTACCTAGAGAAATAGTGACCAGTGAAATGTATGGCCGAATGAAACAAGGCGTGTAAAACGACCGTGTCAGCGGCTTCAAGAAGAAATATTACTACTGGAAGACGCGAATAAATGAGACCATATAACTGCCTGTTCCCTGTTCACAACAACTCGGTGAATACACACACACATACACACACACACACACATACACACACACACACACACACACTCTCTCAATATAAACTGGACAAACGAACCGCTGGTAATACAACAAATAAACCAAGCATGCTAATAAAAAGTTGACCCAGGTTTGGTTTCGCCGGCCAAATCAGACCCGATTAGATTGCACACAGCGCCATCTGTACGGCGACGGCACGAACCACAACAACATCGGCGACCGGGCCGTTGGTGATCCAGAACTTGGTGCCGTTCAGGCGGTAACCTCCGGTGGAGCGCGCGGCGCCGGTACGCATCGACACCACATCGGAACCACTGTCCGCCTCCGACATGGCCAGAGCACCGAACCATTCGCCACTGCACAGCTAACATGCATGCACACACACACACACACACTCTTGTAAACGTGTTTGCTAGTTGATACACTTGCATTTTAATGCCACCAGATTGGCTGATTGATTGTGATTTATTTGCTACTCGCTTTAGCGTTGATCGTTTTTTGCATAGGTAATTTTGTCAAGTTTTTATGTACGTGTGAGCGTGTGTGTGTATGTATGCGTGTGTGCGTGTGTGTAGGAGAGATAGTGTAGTTTGTGAAAGAAAATACCAACAGCACGCACTTCTGCGTCATAATTACTGTGTCAATTAATTGTGGCACGACAAAGCATATCCAATAGGGTTTTTGTGGCGTTATTTTGGACGCCACTGAACGTTCTAGAACGTTTGAGTGTTTCGAGTGGAACGCATGCGCTGATTGGCTGGCGCGTGCGCAGCGTCGCCTTGTAACGCGCGCGCTGATTGGCCGTGACTTGAGCCTATTGCCGGAGGCGTGTATCAGCTGGCGTGTGTGATTGTGGCTTTGCGAGCGGTCGATTGTCATTCGCTTGGTGGCCTGCGCGCTGTACGCATCGCTGCTGCGACTCGTGCGCATTCAGGCAGAGTTTTACGGACGTGTTCTCGTCGTGCGCGCGAATGTGAGAGGGCTTTGCCCCGTTTACATGATAACATTGATTTCAATAAGCAAACACACCACTTGCTACCAGCTGTTGGTATTTCACCTTGGGCAAGAACTTGTGCTTCTGCTCGTGGCTGCCATGACGAGCGATCTGGTTGATACAGAGGTTCGAGTGGGCGCCGTAGCTGAGCGCGATGGCGCCACTGCAGCGCGATATCTCCTCCATCACAAGACAATGCTCCATCAAGCCCAGCTGCGAGCCGCCGTACTCGGTGGGCGCCGTCACTCCCAGCAAACCCATGTCGCCCAGCAGACGCCAAAATTCCTGTGGTCAAATACACAAATACACACACACACACACACACACACACGAACGTCGTTTGAGGGCGAACTCTCTAGATGTAAGAGTCCATGCCTATAATTTTGCTCTCTGCTTCTCTGTTCGAAGATTCTTGTGAGTTTGCGAGTGAACGCGAGCATGAAATCATGTGTGTGTGTGTGTGTGTCAACATGACTGTGAGTGTATACAAGTGTATTTACACGTCGTTTGTCCCAGTCATCGTTTTTATCGATAGCATCAGCGTATGGAGCGAGATGCTTCTGCAGAAAATCCGATACGGTCAAGCGTAACTGTGAGAGCAAACATCCACATCCACGCACGCACACGCAGAAACACAACATGAATTATTTTACAGAACTAGTGGTGCTGGTACGTATTGTGACATAACCCATGTGGCGGCCAGATCTGCGGTGTGCCAGCCGGGGCCGTGAGAGGTTTTTCCTCCGCAAAATTACACACGAACACGGCCTTCTCAACTGCTGTGTTCAAAGGCGCCAATATGTATATATATATATATATATATATTGACATGCCAAGTAACATATATACGAAAGGAATGCGTATATACGTATATACGGAACATAGACGCAACATAAAACAATGAACGGATCATAAATGACATTTCAATTTCGATAACGACCTGAGACTGCTCATGGGTGAGACCAAACAGCTTGTCATCAATTGCACATCTCGAGAAATTTTTCTTCTGATTTGCGTAGATAGGTATCAAGCTTCGCCTACAAAGTGAGCCTACTCCCGAGTTGATGAGATATTTACCGGTTTTGAAAGCCAAAAGTGACATTTGGATAATATACAGACAGCAATGACTTCGCAAATGTGAGCAATGGTTGTGTACTTCGCAAATGTGAGCAATAGTTGTGTACTTCGCAAATGTATTAGAGTGATCGAGCTCGTATTGAACTAAGCTTAATACATACCTGTGATCATTTGACTCACACTGAGTTGACAATAAAAATGGGGAATTAAGAATTTTTGCTGATGTTTTTTTCCCACGGAAACAATATTTCACATTATCGGATTTTCAACAATAGTACCTGATGTAGCAGGACTGAAGCCTACCAGTTCCTTGGTGTGCTCGTGTTGTGTTTCTTGGACTTTGGCTTGTTTAATTCCTTTCCTTCCTTCTAACGATTTGCTTGTTATTTTGTGCACTCACTGTACACTTATACCTTTATTTGGTGATTGAATTATATTTCTTGTTCAGTGTAGTCTGCTATGGCTGCGCCAGATGTTCAGGTATTTTGCTTTAATGCAGACTAAACTTTTCATAAAATGCGAAATTGTAGTTTCAAATATAGTTAGTCGCATTATCCTATGACACGTTTATTAGGTGTTACGCGTATGTTTAATTGACCTTCGCGATACTTTCATGTCACACCAAACACGTGTCGTATGTAATATAATTTCATTACGACTTCTGATCTTCCGTCACACGTTGGTTTTGGATGCCAGATTAGCGAATTATACTAAATAGAAATATTGATCCCTATAATAGCCTAGTTCCATCCCGGCTGCTTTCCAGCAAGGAAACCTCGCGCTGGTTTTATTGGGTGCTGTTTCATTTGTCTTCTACGTCTTATTCTAATTCTCTCTTCAATGAGAGACGAAACTATTTTATTTATTGCGCTGCCGTTCGGAAAACCACAATTTACCCCACGTATATTTTAGCAGCCAGAAACATAGGAAGTACGTAGAATTGCTGCTGTTGTATGTTTTGTTATATGTGGGTTAGGCTGTTTCGAGTGCCACGACGGGCGCAGACGCCACGTCCACGTCGGAGGAGATGTGCGAGGAGAAGGTGGCTTCGCTGCCACCTGAATTGCTCAACAAACACGCACTGCAGAACTCGTGGACGCTGTGGTTCTTCAAGGACGATCAGAAGATCAAATGGGAGCTGCGACAAGTCGAAATCATTACGTTCGATACGGTCGAAGACTTCTGGGCGTCAGTTGAACCTCTTGCAATTTTCTCGAGTTTTTTTCACACATAAGCGCGCGCACACATCGAGCGCTGTCTTTGTGCGTGTACCAATAGCATATAATGGCATATACTGTATATTTCGGCGTATAAGACGACCCTTAAAGTAACAAAATCACCCTTAAAAATTGTGGGTCGTCTTATACAACCGATATATGATAAATGCATAAAAATTTGCTCTAATTTTGTACCTCGTCTTATCTGACGGTCGCCTTATACGCCGAAATATACGGTAAATACACCTATTTACTGCTTCACTGTCGCTGGATGTGTGTATGTGTGTGTGTATGTGTATGTATGGTGTTGAGCAGCGGCTACAACTACCTGGAGCCGGCGTCTCAGCTGCGACCGGGCACCGACTACTCGCTCTTCAAGACCGGCGTCAAGCCGATGTGGGAGGACGAGCGCAACAAGAACGGCGGTCGCTGGCTCTTCAACCTGGAGAACTCGCGTGGACAACGTCAGGAGTTTCTCGACGTGCACTGGCTGGATGTGGTCAGTGAATGAACATATCACACGAGCGTCATTCAAACAACACTAGTTGGCGTGTAACTACCATTTGCCGGTGTAGTCTGGCTGGTGTATTTTTGTTTGTGAGTGTATTTCGAGTGTATTTCGCAAGCCGTGTCTGATGAGCACTACTTTCCACACGCACAATTTCACGCTGATTTCATCTGTGTGTGTGTGCCGGCTATTTACTGTGTCTTTTGTTTTTGCACGCGGCAGATGTTGTTGCTGATTGGTGAGGGCTTCGGCGACCACGGCGACACGGTCAACGGAGCCGTGGTCAACGTGCGCATGAAGAGCGATAAGATCGCCGTGTGGACTGCCGAGGCGTCCAACAGAACCGCTACCGTCGCAGTCGGGTAATTGACATACTGACTCATTTTCTTGTATTGACACACTGACCTAGTTTCTTATATTGACACACTGACCCAGTTAAAGGCAAAATAAAGGTTAAATGCCTAAGTGACAGCTGCTACAATGGAATAAGCCGAAGCTTATGAACACACACAGGTGTGTCCCGTGCAGCTCGCTGCCACAACAGAACCGACCCTCTCCACGCTATGGCGCCACAAGGACGTAAGGCATATTAGAGAGGGCCACCTCCCCAGAATGCATGACACAACATATGACTGATATCTGGTACCATCATTTACTGCTGGGTGGACATACTGCTGGGTGGATTATAGAATTCGCCCAATGAAATTCTTCTCCGCCTGGTTTCGAACCACGGACCTCCCGCTTGTGAGGCGGGTGTGCTAACCACTACACCACGGAGTCCATTGTTATATTGACACACTGACCTAGTTTCTTATATTGACATACTGACCCAGTTTCTTATGTTTTCAGCAAGAAACTGAAAGAGCAGCTGAACATGCCCGCCAAGACGACGCTAGGGTTTCAAACGCACGCCGAGTCGCAGTCTCGCAGTAGCTCGGCGCCCAAGTTCACCTACACTGTGTAAATACCCCACCTCACATACCCCACCCCCATACCCCTCACTTGACACACACACACACACACACCAGTTGTCTACATTATTTATAATGTTACTAGTTGGTTTCACGTATCTATGACAAGAAATCCAGTTTGGAACGTGGGTATATGTGAATGTTTTATCCCCAAAAACGAGCTGTAAATAAGTTTGGTTGTTCTGTGCGCGGTGTGCGTGTGTGTGTGCACACGTGTTCACTGTGTGTATGTATGTGCGTGTGTTGTGGTGGTGATTTTGGGCCCGAGTCTTAAATCGTGCTTGTGTTGTGTCAATATATTTTCATTGATGTTCATTGGTTCAGTTGATTGTGGTCAATGATGTAATATTTGTTTCCCGGAACAACACAGCGCCAGATTCCAGGACCTGTGTGTGCCTCATGCGACGCTTTACAATCACCTGCACGCGATGAGAGGTGCAAAGCCTGCTCGTGCCGAAGTTCATGCGTTAACTCTTTCCCGACAATTGGGTGGCTGGCCACCCATAGGACTTGATGCAGTTTTTTGTCAACTACACACGGAGCAATGGTGACAGAATATCTAGATCCCCAGCAATGGAAAAAACTTAATCTAGATGTTCTGTCACCATTGCTCCGTGTGTAGTTGACAAAAAACTGCATCAAGTCCTATGGGTGGCCAGCCACCCAATGGTGGGGAAAGAGCGATGCAACCAACATACCACAGCAACAACAGTATTGGGATATTGACGGGTTCTGTCTCCGCATCGAAGAAATTGTTTGAAGTAAATTGTGAGTGCGCCACTTTAGCGTGTACAATTGCCACTTGTGCCAGTGAAATTGGACGCTAACGACACGTATATCTCGCTGGGATGAGGGAGTCACGCTGTCGAGCCATTGTTATATCGGCTCTTCAGAGGCGACACCAGGAAACTCTCATTGGAGGAGAGAGGCAGTGTTGACCGGCAGGGAACGGGAGTTTGTTTATCTTCGAAGCTCTACTGGAAAGTCAGTCTCTAGTCAGCTAGAAATTGTCAGTAGAAGCCCAGCAGAATCACACAGATACCACACCATCAGCGCAAACACAACACTGTCATTCTGGGGCACACGTATTATTACACCGCTGTCTTATAGTACGACACAATAGCGAAAAAAGACAGCGATAAAAGCGCAACACACACGCATGCATACATACACAATTTCGGCAGTGAACATGTTTATCCGACCGACTTACTCATCTAGCTAACTCGACTATAAAACAGTAACATTATGCATATAATGCAGAGTGCATTATAAGATCGAATGACGAACGAAAACATTCAAAACCGCAGATTATTGGCGGGAGATTTAAGAAACATAAAAAGTTGACAGTGGCAGTGGTTAAAATAAATATATTTCTGTAGATGAAGGTGAATATTAAAATAAAAATACGCATTTATAAAAACAATATCAAAACAAAATCTCCAATAATTATCTGGTAAGACATTGAGAAGCGCCGCTTGTCACCATGGTGGAAACAAAACAGAAAAGCTGAACGGCGGGGTGTCATACAAATAATATCACGCGCCATTAATAGACAGCGCAAAAAATGCACTCAAATCGACGCCATATAAAACACACACACACACAGGAAACAACAGCAGACACACAATCTGATTCATAGGCCGACTGATATCACGCCCCTGGAAACTGTAAACGACTGAACGTCTGACATATCAGAATGCCAAACACAAAATGCCCATCGCTAGCCAAGTGGAATAATTTGTGGAGGTTATCGCAACAGAAGTGCACGAGACTCAATCGTGCGGCTCGGTTGAGCATTGGCGGGTGAACTCCTGACCTCGCTCGTGCATCCATATATTGGCCACTGGAATACGTACACAATGTGTGTGCGTGTGTGTGTGTGTGTGTGCAAGTGTCATTTGATGCCATATATACATATCGTGTAAGTATGCATATATGTGCAAATATTTGTCAGTGAAAGTGTGTGTGTGTGTGTATAAATATATTGTTTGAAATTCTACTGAAAAGCCAACTTATTGGAGTGCAATAAAGCAATTTACTTTACTTTACACACACACATACGTGTTAGTGATGTCATGTCAGTTAGAATATGTTAGTAATTGCCTGAAACTACTTTTAATACTGCTTTTCAATATCTATGCTTACACATTTTGTATTTGTCATTGCATGTAAGCATCGTGTTGTCAACGTGTTATAAAATGTATTCTTGAACACTGAATTTATTCAAATCCATATGCCCAAAAGAAGCCCCAGGCTTAAAGGGCATAGTCAACATTGTTTTGTTATCATGTGAACTGCCTGTATAAATAACCGTAAATGCTCTTTTTATCCGACATGCCGGATTATTTTTCAACCCCCTGCGTATGGTGCCGGAAGAGCCTGCCGGATTATTAGAGCCTTTCGGATTATTTTTTGTCATTCCGCACGGTAGGATTGCACAAAAACTGCAACACAAAAAATAGTGCACTGATAACAGGGACGAGAGAAGACGCGTATCTCCACAGTGTATTGTTCTGTGTAGTAATCGCCCATTGCTAAATAAACTGTTGCTGAACTATAACTGAATCGTGGTTGCAGTTTCAATAAGCCTTTCCAGGAAGTGCCGGATTATTAGAGCTTGCCGGATTATTTTTCAACCCATATCTGAGGGTGTCGGATTATTAGAGCCTGCCGGATAAATAGAGCATTTACGGTATATGTTGACAAATAAACGTATAAACGTATGAACACACAAACACACACACACACACACTCACCCCACTTGTTACCCAGTAGCACGGGACAGGCTGCGTGTCTGGTGCGTACGTCGCCGTCACCATTGCGTCGTAAATTGTACCAGAACGCGGCGCTGCCTCGACGCGGCCACACAGTCACGCCCGCCGTCGTGAATACGGTGGCGCCGCCTAGCGGCACGTCTGACAACTACACTCACACACACACACACACACACAATCGATACGCATATCAACCCGTGATCTGCCGGTGATCTCATATGGGATCACTCAAAAATGATCCTATATCGTAGTTGTGTCTGTATCAGCACATATTTAATAATCGGGTTATATTTACTTTGCTTATAGTTGGGTTATAGTTGCGCTGATATTCACGCAATGTTTTCAAGAAATTTCCATTGAAATTGATCGATATACAAGCCTGAACAATATCAAAGTTATTGTACTAAATATAATAACGAGAGGTGATGGTAAGAAACTACTAACAAACAGAATAGATACAATAGTACACACAATGAAATATATAATGAAGACTACAAATAAACACATAATCCGATATACAAAATTGCCAATTAAAATCGCCTTGGCTCGCATCAAGCATGATGTATGACAGACACACGACCACAAACTGATCTGAGTGACTGAGTGAGTGTGTGTGTGTGTGTGTGTGAGTGTCTGTGTGTGAGTGTCTGTGTGTGAGTGTCAGTGTGTGTGTGTGTCAGTGTGTGTGTGTGTGTGTGTCAGTGTGTCAGTGTGTGTGTGTGTGTGTGTCAGTGTGTGTGTGTGTGTGTGTGTGTGTGTGTGTGTGTGTGTGTGTGTGTGTGTGTGTGTGTGTGTGTGTGTGTGTGTGTGTGTGTCAGTGTGTGTGTGTGAGTGTGTGTGTGTGTGTACGTGTGTGATGATACGCACATAGAACATGAACGTTGCGATGCGATTGCCAGTTCCCAATGACTTGAACGCGTTCGTCTCTTCTTTCTGTGAACAAACACCAAACCGCCGGGGTCAGTGAACTCTGGCATCGTGTCAACACGCCAACACAAACACACACACACACACACACACACACACACACACACACACACACACACACACACACACACACACACACACACACACACACACACACACACACACACACACACACACACACACACACACACACACACACACACACACACACACACAGCACACTCGACCACAACTGTGTGAAAACGCTAGCAGGATTGGCTCAGATGGATTAGAACGAGGGAGTTTGTATTGAATGAACGCGGCGAAAAAATAGCGAGAAATTCGGCCAGCAGGTGACTAATGCTTTGTTCAGCATCAAAATCCTGAGCAAAATTACTTATTGCTGAATTCATAGTGTATTTGATTATGAGCACCAGCACTTTACACATTACATTTACATTACATTAGGTAGATATATATATAGCGCCATACACCTAGAGGGTCTCTAGGGCGCTGCACACACACACACACACACACAGATACGCACACAGACACACACACAGCCACACACACACAGAAAAGGAAAAATAAAGAAAGAAGAGATAAAATTTACACCTTATAATCATCACTATAATATAGACAATGTTCTCTAGAGTATAATACGATTTCACCATGAAGAATTTCTTCAGGTGTTTTTTGAAAACAGGGATAGAATTGATAGAACGTAGTGTTGGGGAGACTCACACACATAGACACAAAAACACACACACACACACAAACACACACCCTGGCAAAGTCGAAGTGTGGCTCATAATGACCGCCGATGCCATAGTTTGAAACTTGCAGATCCTCGGCCGTCTTCATATTGAGCCCGGTCAGCTGAGCCACGCGACTGTTCAACTGCGCAAACACACACACACACACAAGCATACAAACACACACACATAGTGTGACTGGGGTTGTGTGTGAGTGTACATGTCTTATATGTAAATATGTACATCTGTACACAATGGAGTGAGATGTTTGTATTTGTTGCGTGTTATATGATTATGTTGTATTATCGTATGTAGCCGCGTAGTCGTTGTCATAATCATGGTCTGATTGTACTATATTCTACATCAATCATGTCCGTCTATGAGCTTGCTCGACACACATTTTTCTGCCATTTTATAACTTGTATATTCGTATGAAATGATTGTAATGTGAAAAATGTGGCAATAAACTGAACAAACAAACAAACAAACACACACACACACACACACACACACACACAGATGAAGTGTATGAGAGGGCCTCAAAATGAAGAAAATAAACTCAGATATTACACACAGACTATACGCACGCACACACACACACACACGTACACATACATATACACATACTCGTACACACATACACAAGCACACATACATATAAACGTACACATACATATACACATGCACGCACACACGCACACATGCATATACACCTACACATACACACACACATACACACACAAGGGGAGCCGCGAGAGACGGCCTGGCTTCGGCAGCGAATAAGTCTGGCCGTCATTCGTGGCAACGCCGCCTCCATTTTATTTTAGTATTGTGAATTTGTGTACGCGTTTGTAAATATATTTATTTGAGAGTAAAACAACACACACACACACACACACACACACACACACACACACACACATACACACCCTGTCAACAACGGTGTGATCTTCAGACTTGAGCCAGGCCGATTTGCTGACGCGATAGTTGGCGGTCTCCAAGGCACCCGTCACTGAATTCTGCACCGTCGCACGAGCCATCTAACACACACACACACACACACACACACACACACACACACAGACACACTTGGTGTTTGACTTGACACACATACCCGCTTTTAGAACAACGTTGTTTAAAAATAGTGTTTTCTATTCTGGTCCAAATCTCTTTAATAATTTACCTCTATATTTGAAATCAATTCCCACTACGAATAAATAAAAAATAAAAAAAGAAATAAAAAAATACTCATTAGATCTACAGTGTAGTGAACAATCATAAGAAGTCGAATTTTGGCATGTTTTTGACTGAGTAACTTTTCTATACTGTGTGTATGTGTTTCTGCTATTTGTGTCAGTGATTCTCTGCAGAATTATTTATGATGTTAATTTCTTACTATTGTCTCTCTTATTACCTTTATAACGTCCTTACTTTCCATGTCCGTTAAGGAGCTTATGCTCAACGGGCATTTGTCACTTTTAATTGTTCTTATTGTATTGTTCTTATTGTATTGTTTGTGTGTGACAATAAATTAAATTTACAAATTTTACACACACACACACAGACACACACACACACACATTACATTAAGACATATATATATCGCGCTTTTCAGGCGAGGGTCTCAAAAGCGCTCACACACACACACACACACACACACTCAAGCACACGAGTCACACACATACACAATCACGCGCACACACACACACACATGAACACACACATACACACGCAAACAACAGACAAGTACATATACGCACAAACATACACTCACGTTTAAACTCTCAAAAACACAAAAATACACACGCACACACACATATACATATTGAACAAGATAGCACAGAAGACAACACATTAAGGCTACACAACATAAACACATCAACACAACAGGCATATAACGACATACACTCAGATACACACACACAAACATACATTGATATTGTGTTGCACACACCAGTGTCAAGTAAAATGCGTCAATTTACAAAGATCAGCAGTATTTGCCCTTGTGGCAGACGTATGGAAGAGAAGGTAATTAAACCGAAGAATATTAGAAGACAAGCGACTGTAGCGAGTGAGAATGCTAACACCTTTTGGCGCGGAGTATGATTGTTCAGTCGCACACACGAGCAGCACAGACACACACGAATGACAATCAAGTGAACAAAACCATACAAGCCTTTATGAGCGAAATACACACTACAACACACAGAACACACGCGCACACCAACACGCATTTACGTACACCTCATTGCTGTGCGCGAATGTTCTGACGAACAAGCAGGCATACACATTACACTGTACACTCACACATACACACATACATACGCGCGCGCATCAAACCTAAACCAAACACACAGACGCACACAATAACACGCGCACCAGCTAAAGCTACACTACAATTGCCCAATGATAAACATGAAACTAAGACGAATAGAAGGCCGAAGACCGAGCCAGCATGTTTCAAGCTCGTGAGCAATAGTAAACTGCATGTCGGTGCTTAGATAAGAGAGTAAAAAAAGAATATACTAACTTAACTCGGTCACAGGGCTGTTAAATATAGCCACCACCAAGTCATCTGCCAGTCTGTGTGTGTGTGTGTGTGTGTAAGTGTGTCTGTGTGTGTGTGTCTGTGTGTGTTTGTGTGTGTGTGTGTGTGTGTGTGTGTGGGAGTTAATTTGTATTTGCACACAAATACTATTTGCAAGCATTTCTGCCCTTATTTCATTCACCTTTTGCGTCAGACAGGTGCATTTCTACATTATATTGTGTTTGTGTTACTGACTCTGGGAGAGGCTAGACGTTGAACGACGGCGATCTCGTTGTCTGACACGACGTTGTGGAAGACAACCAGTCGAGGACTGTCGAACAATTCCTCCACGGCCACCGGCTGTAACAGCAAGAACGCCGCCCCGTTGTGTGTGTAGAAACACCTGACACACACACACACACACACATACACATACATAATTGGCAGAAAAGACATCCACAATGAGATGTTGTTCAAGTTGTCAGCGTCAAAAAGAGGGCGCAATAGAAGACGTTTACAAAACAATTATTATAGAGATGTGGAAGAATTCAGTTTTTCAAATAGAAGTATGAAACAGTGGACTATGAATTAACGGCAAACCAATAACAAAGCAAATTTAACTGTGAAATGTTTCAAAGAAATTTATGATAATAGGAGGAGGAACTGACGAGTTTTTTACCCTTTCCTGTTTACTACAACTCGGTGTACAAAAAACCAAAGGGAGATGATGATAATAAATTGGGAAATACAAGAATGGAAAATGAGGTTGGTTTTTTCTGTTTTGAAAAGTAAGACCTGAGTTTCTTGGCGACCCGCGGCGACACGGCAATATCGCCCCGACACAGCGCCTCGTAGCGGCCAAACTCCTGCGAGTGATGCCAGTCAGCACCGCCCGAGTTGCCAGATGTCAACTGCACACGCGTGAAAATAAGACAAACAACAACAGCACACAAATAATAGAATATAAATGACAAAGTAATAAAAACACGAGATTTTTACGAGAAAAAAGGCCAATGGTAGGATTTACGTCATCATCACCTCATCCATGTCCATCTCGGCTTCAACATCATCATTATGAGTCTCCAGGTTCTTCTCTCTCACCTCCTTCTCGTAGACCACCTGCACGACACATCAAACAACCACAGAACGTACCGTCAAATGGACATTTGGCAAAACTAAACAAGCATATATCGGCATATAGTAGACTTTATACCGAATTCCACGCACAATTAACAAGATATATTTGCTATAGCGCATGAGGAGAATAAAACGAAAAGAGAAAAATACAGAGACAGAGAGATAGAGACAGAGAGAAAGAAAGAGAGAGAAAGTCTACCTTGTTGCCGAGAGCTCTCTCATGTGCAGGTTGCAATTGCAATAGCTGGTTGGTGAGTTGCAGTGCGTGCAATACATTGCCCAGCTTGTACACGCTGAAAGCCAGATATTCCAGCACGTCAGCCTCGGACACAGTGGTGATCGCTGACGCCAGGCCTTCCTGTTGATTCTCCAAGATCAGCTGCCGACGCGCCTCCTGCATCCACAACGCAGTGTGTCTGAAAATAGAGAGAAAGACACACACACACACACACACAGACACACACACACACACATACACACACATATTGCGGGGAGCCGCGAGAGACGACCCGGTTCAGGCAGAGTATTAGTCTGGTCGTCATTTGTGGCAGAACTGTTCGTATTGAATGTCAGTCTTATTCGCATATGTGCATGTACTTTTAGACCAGGAGTGGCTAGCCTTTTTCAGTGTTCGCCCGCTTTCCAAATGAACAGTCAGTTCAATAAGAACAGTCACCAAAATGATTATGGTTTTCCTTTTACACACTTATCCCTTCGTTTGGGAAAACCGATTTAGATATATCTCTTTGCGCACTGTTTAAGAGGATTGAGCACAATTTCCATGAGAATAAATTTACAGCATTGAGCAAACACATATATGTTCTATAATTTTCACAGAAATCCTGGCACTGCTTTGGAACCAGGTAAGCATCCCCAGGTTAAGAACCGCTGTTTAAGATGACGCGGCAGTACGACGCCACAATGATGTGACAATGAGACGAGAAATGGAGGCGAAATCTCACTTGAAGTCTTGTTTCAGGTAGAGTTGTCGCCCCAGCTCGAAACAATCGTAGGCAGACAGCGGCCTCTTGACACGACTGCCCTCCAGTTCGCCACGAGCCAAATCTACACACAAACAAGCAGGCGCATGTGGACGTGACTCTGCATATCAGAAGAACAGCGGCAAAGACAGTAAATCTAGACAAGGCATACATATGAGGACAATTGATAATTGACAAAAAGCGAGCCCACACATGACTGTGCATTCACAAACACACAAATAAACACACACACACGTAGTTTGTCGTATGAGGAAAGACTAAAAGTGATTTGTTTGCGATCTTTAGAACAACGTAGGCTAAGGGGCGACTCGATAAATATTTTAAACATAGAATGGGCATGCAAAAGCTTGATAGGGAGAATGGTATAGTTTGGGATAATCCAAGCAAGATGGGTCATGGTGAAAAACTGAAAAGGACTAGATGTTTGAGAGATGTTAAGAAGTATATTTTCCCATATCCGTGTGTTGATGTCTGGAATCAGTTAGGGGAGGATATTGTGGGAATTAAAGCAAAGCTAGGCTAGAAGAGGTTGAATTGGAGACAGGACAGCACGAGCACAGCTCATCTCCTGTGCTAAACAAATAGGTAAGTGCACACACACACACGCACATACACAGACAAGCAGACAGACAGACAGACAGAGTGAAGAGGCGCACTCACCTGATGTGTTCAGTCGGTACGTGTCCTGTAGTCGCACCAGAGCCGAGACAGCACCGGCCAAGTCTTCTTCGTCGGGAACACGAACACCTTCGCTGCTCTTCAACTCCTCCAATAACGCTGCCTCAAACACACACACACACACAGACACACACACAGACAAACAAGCACAGACACAATAACATACATACGAATACACGTCACAAGGCATGACATCAAAAATATATATTAATTTACTGAAATTTAAGAAAAAAAATATGCATAAAAATATATGAAAATCATAACAAGTCTATTTCCTCACTAGCGTTTCTTGTGTATATGATTAATTAATGGTATATTTTCCTATTAAACACGCGCTTATTTCAATTGATCGCTGACGATAATTGACTACAAGTTTAGATAGAAAACATGGGAGTCAGTGGGAGCCGAATCATCTGTGATCGGCTTTATGCAGACAGACACACATACAGACACACACACATACATACTCAGTGGCACAATCACAACTGCGCGTATACACCAGCCTTCCATCTAGCAGCGAACATTGTCAAGAAAGACATCGCAAAGTTTTGCACGGTCCAAGAATCGAACCCGTATCGGCCGTGTACAAAGCGTGGGCGCACATCACTAGGCTACGTGGCTGCACCGGACAGACGGCTAATACCGGCACTATACTCACGTTGAATGGTGTCCTCGGTGACAATATCAGAGAGACGGCGCCAGTCGTGACTCAGACGTTTCACCAGCAAATACGCGTTGATCGGGTTGTGCACGTGCGCCTCGCTGTCAGCACGCAACTCGGCGTTCCACTGACGATACTGCTCGCGTACACTGCACATGCATATACACACATATATATGTTCAGGGTGATCTTGTTGATGTTTCTTCAGGAGCATGAGAGAAATCACAGCTCAGCAGGAAATTGGACTGATAAAGCAGGATAAAGAAAGGGGACACGGCAAGAAGCTCAGAAAATGTGGTGTATTGGTGTTTGGTTTTCGGTAGTTGCTACTTTCTGCGTGTGCATGTTGGTGTATCAGTGTGAGTGTACAAATAAGCAGAGGTGTGAGCGCTGAGCCAAGTGGTTCACAGAAGAGAGAAGAGTGCGCTAAACAGTCCACAATGCGTGTTCGCGTGAACGTGGGTATGTGTGTGTGTGTGTATATATATATATATATGCGTGTGTGTACATTTGTGTGCATGTGACAGCACTGACACTTTGAGTTTCTCAATTTTGCCGACCTCGGCAGCAATGGCGCGGTCCAGGGAGGCGATCAGGCGCGCCTCGGTGTCCACGAGACGCTCCATGTCGGCCAGCGACGTGAACACCTCGCCACCACACCTCCCCGCCACCTGCATCACCACCATCAACGCTAGCATCGCACAGTGCCACCGCAACACAGGCGACAGCAAGCCAAACGCCTCGGGTCGCATCGCTGATTATACACACACACGCGATAGTTTTAATTATGAGATATGCATTTGAAAATCGCGGCAGCGAAATCACAAGACGCTGGCTCAACAGTCAAATGAGGCAAAGGAAGGAGGAATAAGAAGTCAATGAAACAGTGGCGAAGCAATGGAAGAGCGAAAAAAAGTAAAACAATTTACAAGTAAAGAACGTACTAATAAGTTCATGTCTGAATGTAGTTGTGCATTTGTGCTCTACATAAAAGGCAGCTAAATCTCGTGAAAATATAGTCACATGACTTCAAAATGTGTTCGGTCGAGTCACAAGTTCATTCAAATAAGCCCTGTAAGAATAGAAATAATGCAAAACCCAAGACGAAATGAAAATGCGAACACAAAAATGTCTTACTGTGTAGTTGGCAAAACCCAGCTTGATACGAATAACACTCAGTTATGAACGCTACAATAACCAGCAACGAACCTTACAAAGAAGCACTTCACAATTCACCATGGCAATTTATACTTACAAAACACCGCGCAAAACAAACCAGACCTCGCCTTTACGTTCATAAGATAAAGATTAGAATAATGCAACTTTTTGCGACACCGCCATTTATTAACTTAATTACACAGGTAATGCCAGTGAATATCAATTCAATCATTTAAGTTCGAGCATCACTTCAAGCGCAGTCTCAACTGAACGAATGAATTGCAAATGAAAGACTACTGTCTTTCTGTCTGTCATACTGTCTTTGAAAACATACATTCAGCCAAACTATTGGGTACTAAGTGCATGCATATATTTCAGTATGTTTACAGCGTAGAAAGTGAACAACGAATACCTGATACACTATATGTTATTGTTGTTATTGGCGTGTAAAGCGCGCACCAGCCAGTGTTGATACTATATGGCGCGCCCCACCGTGTGCCCATCTACAGTGGTGACTCCCGGTAGACTCAAGCGGAGGTATTGATGAACGAACCCGGGCCAGGATTACGACCGCGAACCTCTGACACGAGAGTTCAGCGCCTAACCACTGAGCTACTCGGGGGATGATACACTACACGCTTGATTAAACTAACGACAAAACCAATCTACTGAAATAAATTGCCAAATTTACTTACTAAATAGTTCGCTTTTCTATCAGTGGAAAGGATACTAAGAAACCCAACCTGGCAGTTTAAACACACCAACGACCGACATAAACAATGACCGCAGCGTTCGACGAAAAACATTACAATTGGCACGCACCTGGTTCAAAATAATGCGCACGTACTCAGAACTGCCAAGTCTCCTTGAGAAAATGAGTGATACTGACTATAAAATAATATAATTCGACAACATACTCACATACTGACAATAATATAATTCGTAGCCTCAAATACTGCCTCAAATCCATCATAATACTGGCAATTTAGTTATCAAATTGCTTGATTATATTAAACACATGCAAGGAATTTGCCGATTTTAATTTGCGCATAATAAGGTAATATAAATATGATTTATTGTACGGGAAACGGATATTTGACAAAAAATTGAATGATGAAACCTGAAGGAGTCCTGAGTATATTTACTATATCCGCAATTCAGCACCCGACCGCTGTTTTCATCTCGCCTCGTTCCTACTGGTTCATGCCTTTTACATGGACAATTGCCGAGGATGGTGCATTTTTTCTACATGAATTGTAACAGCGCAATATATTTTCACATTGCCGTCATTGAGACGTCAAAAAAGGTCCTTTACACGATGGAACAAGCGCGACCAAGTTTGAGATGACCGAGATTCGCCGGCGAAACTGCCCCCAAGTTGACCCACATAAATGTGCGTGTTAAAATGAGCTGCGCCGCTAGTTACACACACACACACACACACACACACACACACACACACACACACACACACACACACACACACACACACAAGCACACAAGTTGCTGGAAGGCAGTGAAAAGCTCCATTGCGGCGATCATAGCGCGCAATTTGAAAATTGCCTGTTAGCGCTGGATGAAAGAGAAAACGACACACCCACATATATACATACACACACGTATACATACATATGTATGTATATACACACCTGTATATATATATATATATATATATATATATATATATATATATATATATATATATATATATATATATATATACAGGTGACATAGAGAGTGGGATTGGTCGAAATGCCTCGATGAGTCTAGCCTTGAAAGTGCAGCGTTATGAATTGCAGTTAAACGATGTGCACACACACACACACACACACACACATGTATGTGCTTCAATTTTCCCAGCTTAGTTATGTGTGTGTGTGTGTGTGTGTGTGTGTGTGTGTGTGTGTGCGAGAAAAAAGTGAATATGCAGCGAAAAAGACAGCAGTGCGTGAGCTGGTGTGTGCAAGCATTCTCACATTGCCTCTGCGTGTATGTATGTGTGTGTGTGTGTGTTCATGTGTATGTCAAGATACGCTCACTGAGCTAATGTGCACACACACACACAAACAGGCATACACATACACACACACAGACATACACACAAATATCCCAAATACACCCATCTCTCACACGCACATACCGGGCACAATTTCTCATCTCAGTCGTCAGTCAGTGTTTAATCTGGACATGTCGGCTCCATTGGCACTACAATCAAACTACTAACTGTGTGTGTGTGTGTGTGTGTGTGTGTGTGTGTGTGTGTGTGTGTGTGTGTGTGTGTGTGTGTGTGTGTGTGTGTGTGCGTGTGTGTTTGTGTCAGTGTGCATGTGCTTACTGGAGCGAAGTCAATAATCGGCATGTCGGGTGAGTGCATTTTTTTCAGTTTAAAACGTTCATAAATTATTTTCGTACATTCGTCAACACACACACATATACACATACACACATATATACACACGCAAGTGATGTTTTGAACTGTAGCTTGGATCATACGGTGTTCCTGCCGCAAAATCAACTTGGTGTCAGTATGAATTGAGATAAATACGAACTGGTAACCTACGCCAGGCCTCAGCAACCCAACAACACGAACAACTCGCATTGGAAAAAACAACAGCGAAAAAGTGACATCTGAAACCGCAGGATTTTTGGAACGTTGTACGTTAATATCATCAGTGTTTCTCAACGTGGGCCATATGTCTCCCCCGGGGGTCAAGTTTTCCCAGGGGCTACGAATGATATTTGTTGAAGCAAGTTGTCGGATAAGCCTGGTTAAGTCGTGTCGCGACGATTCACGTGTGTTTGGGACCGCAAGGACTCATAGAGGGGCATGGGACTGTTTCTGAGGGACCACAAGGACTCGCAACGTGTTAAAGGGACCATGACAAGAAAAAGGTTGAGAGCCACTGACTATCATAATGAATGTCTCGTGTAATTTTGTGACATTTTGAGAAGATAATTCAATGGACCACTGGCGAGTAGAACGGGAACCATAACTGAATTTCAGACAAGACAAACTTTCATAACCTTTCGATCCACAAACAATAACCTAACCTTTCCTTTCACAAAGTTTCACATCATTATTGTTGGAAATTTGGTTGCTATCAATGTTGTCTCGACTGATTCTTGCGCTGAAAATGTTGGTCGCTAGTTATACGGCCATCTAACTTGACAACTATCTTGCCTAGAATCTAGACTGCAAAGTTCACTGCTAATCCGCGTAGTGCGACATCATTGACGCGATTCAACACCTGCTGAGATCAGCGATACAACACCTGCTGAATATTCGCGCTGGCGGTTGTGCGGAAGAGCGGTTCATCGTGCATGCACGATTACATGCACGTGCACTCCCTTTGCAATGCACTATCGTCTGCAACAAATCATTTACAGTTATTTGCGCAAAATTCGCACCCTTTTAGCTGTCAATGAAGCGACAAGATCGGTGTGTGTGTGTGAGTGTGTGTGTGTGTGCGTGTGTGTGCGTGTGTGTTTCTAACACACTGCTTAGTTGACACAAGTGCTGTCATTTATTCCTAGCAGTCTACACCTGGTGCAATATATTGGTGACTAGGTGTGTGGCTGTGTGTAGCTGTACACGGTCAATGATTCAAGTTGGACAAGCTGAGCAGGGTAGGTTGAGCTGAGAATCGTTATGCACCGCTGGGTGATTTCTCACTAATTATGTCAGCTGCTTACTAAATTGATATCTAAATTACTATATATACATATATATCATATTATAATGTCAAATATTATTTATACAATAGTTATTATATTAAATATGTACTATATAAAATCATTAAACTGTATGGAGGAATTATATTTATATTCAAATAAGCAATTACATGTTATATAATGCATATAGTCAGTTAGTGGTCAATGTATACATTATTGATGTATGTGATAAATGTGAATTTATTGAATGATGGAGTCAACGAAAATGACGATATGTCATTTAATAAATACATTGCTTAATCTTAGATCTTAATCGAAAAATAATTTTATCCAATGAGTTATTAATTATATAACTTACCAACTATTTACAATATATAAATAAAATATTGTATCTAAATATTTCTGTAATAAATGTTCATTTCTTAATGTTTTGCTCAATTGTATATGTATTACTTGTCCTTCCAAAAATCCCTTCATAAATTATTTATAAATAAATAATAACACGTCTATTAAAATGATAGTATAAAATATAAATAAATAGTATTAAAATTACAGAAATTATATATATGCATGAACAATTTATTATGCATATAAGGATGATAAAAATAAAAAACTGAATATGAAAATAGGAATTAGTTTAAAATGAAAATTCATTAGTACTTGATTATCAGGTTTATATAGCCTGCTAAATATTCGGTCGTTTCAGCTGTGATGTGTGAAGTATTTGATTTTCTGGCGCAATGTTTCCAGATATCTGGCAGCCTCGACGGGATCTGATTGAGACGGGCTGCTTGTGGCGCCATCTATAACTGTGCCAGTGTTGTGGGCATGTTGATGTTGTCGACGCTTCTGTGGCTGGTGTGGGGGCGCCCCTGTACCGCCAGCCCAACCGGGGTCTATCGTATTGGAGCGGGCATAGCAGATATAACAGGACCAGCTGCCGGCGTTATCATGGTCAGATTCAGCCGTTTTTATCAACCGAAAACAAACACTCATCAAATACGACCGCTAATTAACATCAATAAAAACATTTAACATTATCAATATTAAGATATTGAATAAAACAAGTAATACGTCACATATATGTCAAGTATTTAAACAAATATTTTTCTTATAATAATATATATTATTTTTAATAATAATAAATATATAGAGAAAATTTAAATACAAATAATAATAATATAAATACAAAATTATTATGGCGTATAGAAAGAGCACTGTTGCTGCGTGTCATATGGAAAATTGCAATCATTTTCATATGCCATCTATCATTTTCTGTGTTGATGCGCTCGTTGCATAATAATCCCTACTCGTCCCTATAAGCTCCCATGTAAATTGGTCATGAATCGTAAGACCCTCGCTTTCAACATCACGGGCTAGTATATTTTTGCATGACTGACAGCGATCTCAATGTTGACTTCTACCAGGATACTTGAAATTATCTAGTGAATCATTTTAGCACCTGTGGAACCCGGGGAACCGAGGCCGATCCCAGGAGTACTAGAAGGGTGGTTGCTGCGGCTTGGCCCCCAGGTTGGGGGGCGATTCCACGGGGTAGACACTACAGCTCCAGAATCAATTTATGCTGTTGTTTCTGGCGTCCAAACCTTTCGCCACTACCGTAGATAACATCTTACACCTAAATGGTCTCTAGGGCGCAGCACACACACACACACACACACACACACACACACACACACACACACACACACACACACACACACACACACACACACACACACACACACACAAGTACTGCCGGGTTTGAAAAAAAATCAAGGTCACATTTTCACTCCACCCGAATCTGGTAAAAAGCGGAACACTTCGTATACAACCCACATGTTCACATGAAAACTTAACGCTATCTTCTGGAAATTGTTTTACTGTGTGTGTGTGTTTTGTGTATTGTGACGGCGTGTGTGTATGCGCCTATGAGTGTGCTTGTGTGTGTATGTGTGCGTGTTAGTGCCTTTGTGGATGCGTGTGTGTGTGGGTGTATTATTTACAAATATGTGCGAGAATATATATGTATGTGTGTAGGTGTCTATGTGTATGTGTGTGTGTGTGTGTGTTTTTGTGTTAGATGGGTTACGCCCAGCCAAGTATGGTGGGGCATGGGATACATACACGACTGTTTGCTCGCACGTTTATAGTCTGCGAGCCTGACGAACGGCACAAGTGCATTGTATTTGTCAACCTGGACGCGTGTATGACGTCACTGATTGTCAAAATGCAGGTGATGTCACACTGATAGTCACACACACACACACACACACACGCGAGCGCGCGTGTGGCCGAAAGCCATCAGTTATGATTTTTACACGAGGCCAGGCTTATATCGCATTTGATGAGAAAGTGCGACATCTCAGAACTAATACACTAGACCAGTGTTTATCAGCCTTTTTTCTTGGCATGGTCGCCTTCAACAAAATGTGAGTCTTTGTGGCTCCCCAGAAACAGTAAGCGGCCCCCTAGATTGTCTTGTGGCGCCAAATACACATGGATTGTCGCAACGCGACTTTTCTAGATCTCATGTACGCCGTTGGCTATTTCCACTGACCACCAAAGTAACGCCACGACCGTACGTACTGGTGGGGTTAGCACTTGAGGGTTTCACTGTCGAGGCGGATCACACGATTGAAAGGTACAACATCGACAATAACAGCAGAAGAATACAATGTTTCAACACCAATTTTCTATAGCTCTTGAGAAAATATGGTTGTTCCTCATTTTTTTATTTGGTCTTATAATCCCTCAAAAGAATTGCATGGCCCCCAAGCGTGTCAAATGATCCACGTTGAGAAACACTGCCCTAGATTAACCCACAGTTACATAGCAAAGTCACGCAATAAGAGGACTGTAATCCTACATATGACAACTTGTTCATATCCGGTTCATGATATGGGATTTATTGTTGCCATATGTTTGTGATTGCAGACAGACATAACAGAAACAGATATAACAGAAATAGAAACAGACATAACAGAAAGAGATAACAGAAATAGATGCTGAGTTACACTCTTATCTTTCTTTGTACATATGATTATCAAGCGAGGCGCTAATAAACTCACCATTCATGACTATAGCCACGACAACGCCACATTTTCACTGTGTGTGTCTGCCTGTTTGTCTGTCCGTCTGTCTGTCTGTGTGCATGGGTGTTTATAATAGTTCGTAAAAAAGGAATAAACAACAGGCAGGCTAATTAACGGCCGGGTTATGTGTATTTGTATGTTCGTATATATGCGTGTCTGAGTGAGTTTGTGAGCAAATGAGCGATGTGAGAGGATGAGCGAATGAACTCAGAAACGACGAATAAGAAATAATAGAGAAATAATCATATATATGTGTGTGTGTCTTCTTTCATATATCACAGGTATTATAGTGAAATGCAGGGTTGTTGGAAACAGACCATGTAGTTGCACGGTCGCTTGATTCTCAGGCAAAGCTAGATGTGTGAGTGGCCAAATTTAGGAAATAGTCCGTTTTGGACGTTGTGGCAGTCAGACATATACAGTGATACCTCGGCTCACGAACATAATTGGTTCCCAGAAAGTGTTCGTAAGGCGAAACGTTCGTCTTCCGAACATTTATTTCCCATAAGAAACCATACAAATCAGAATAATCCGTTCCCAGGTCCCCATAAAACATAATTTTCTACTAAATAAGCCTTAAGACTACAAAAATAGCTTATTTTATGTATAATAAATGTTTTATTGTATTGTAATTAAAGAAATAAATGAAAATAATCAAAGAAACGAATTGTAATAAAATAATTGTATTGAACGAACGAATTGTAATAACAGAAATAAGAGGGACGGAGTGAGTTACTGTTTGGAAGGAGAGTCAGCTTCCATAAGCACTGTAGGTAACTCAACCTCCGGTGTGGCTTCTCTTCTATGCATCTTAGAAGGTGACTCTTTATCCTTTCTGCTGACTAGAAACCTCTTAATTGACACCTGTTGCTTTCTCAGTTGTATGGTCTTACGAAACGGAGGCATCATATTATCATTCATCATGTCGATGATTCTCATAGCCACAGTCTTTTCTGAATGATACTGCTCGATAAAAGCCTGCACATCACTCCAATTAGCTAGCATGGTCTTGATGCTCTCGCTTGATGCTGCAGCCATCTCCTCGTCCTCAGATGACAGCTCCTGAATGGCTTCCTTCTGCTTGTCCTCTTGAAGGCAAATCAAATCCTGTGTGTTGAGGACCTCATTATGGTCAGCAACAAGCTCCTCGACGTCATCTGCATCCACTTGGAGTCCCATGTTCTGTCCCATGGAAACAATGTCGCTCACAACAACAGAGTCTTGAGGATCAGATCCTTCAAAATCCCTCTCAAGGATGCATGCGGGCCACAACTTCTTCCATGCTGCTTTCAAAGTTCGAAGGGTAACATCATGCCAAGCCTTTTCTATCAGTTGAACACAATGATACACATTGAAATGGTCCTTCCAATAATCCCTAAGGGATAGATCGCTGTCATTGGTCACGTGAAAGCACCGAGTAAATATAGCCTTAGTGTAAAGCTTCTTAAAGCTTGCGATCACTTGCTGGTCCATGGGCTGCAGGAGGGGGGTTGTGTTGGGAGGGAGAAATTTGACCTTGATGAATTCAAGATCACCTTGAAGTTCCTCCTCCAAACTTGGTGGATGCGCTGGGGCATTATCAAGGAGAAGAAGACACTTGACAGGGAGTCCTTTCTCCTCGAGATATTTCCTCACTGAAGGAGCGAAAACATCATGCATCCAGTCCATAAACAGGAGACGAGTAACCCAAGCTTTGGTGTTGGACTTCCACATTACAGGAAGCTTGGATTTAACCAACTGATTTTTCTTGAAGGTCCTTGGGTTTTCTGAGTGGTAAACCAACATTGGTTTTATCTTACAGTCGCCACTGGCATTGCCGCACATCAGGAGGGTTAGCCTATCTTTCATAGGCTTATGCCCAGGGACGGACTTCTCTTCCTGTGTAATGAAAGTCTGCTTAGGCATCTTTTTCCAAAAAAGACCGGTTTCATCAGCATTAAACACTTGATGAGGAACGTAACCTGCTTCTTCCACCATCTTGAGAAATGATTCCTTGTACGCTTCGGCAGCTATATCATCAGAACTGGCTGCCTCATCATGACGAATGACACTGTGAATCCCTGTACGGCGCTTAAACTTCTCGAACCATCCGTGGCTAGCCTTGAAATCATCAATCGATGACGAACTTCCAGCTTGCATCTTGATTATATCAGAGTGAAGTTGCCGTGCTTTCTCGGCGATGATACTCTCACTCACACTGCCACGTGCTAGCTGCTTTTCATTTATCCAAATCAACAGAAGTTTTCCAACCTCTTCTATTGCCTGAGACCGTTGCTTAGACAACACAGAAACACCCTTAGCCACACACGCACCCATAATAGCTTCCTTGTTCTTCAGGATGGTAGCAATAGTAGACTTAGCGTACTGGTACTGGGACGCTAAGTCACACAAGCGCACACCTCGTTCGTGTTTTTCAATGATCTCCTTCTTCTGCTCGATCGTAATTTTCTTTAATATTTTCTTAGGCTCAACACTAGCCTGTGGTGGGGTCTTTTTCGGACCCATAATAGCAAAACTACACTCAATATGGTCCAAAATATCTATCAAAGACAAACCACGTGTGCACTCGACGAAAGGCGGTGACGAACTGAGACGCCGTGAGCGTGCGTCAGCTTCTCGTGGCCGCCACCGTGACACTGTTAGACCGCGTGGTTTGGTTCGTCCGCCGAAAACTAGTTCGTCAGCCGAGACTATATGCTCGCGAATTTAATGTTCGTGAGGCGAAAAGTTCGTGAGCTGAAGCGTTCGTCAGCGGAGGTATTACTGTACTTGTACACACAGCTTAATCGGCATCTCTAATCGACACTCAGTTTCCTATCTCGGCTATATCAAGACATGGACCGTGAATAATCACAAAGCACGCTGTGGACTCCGTGGTGTAGTGGTTAGCACACCGCATCACAAGCGGTCCGTGGTTCGAATCCCGGCGGAGGAGAATTTCATTGGGCTAATTATATAATCCAACAGCCCCTGCCCACCCAGCAGAAAATGGTACGAGATATCAGTCATGTGTTGTGTCATGCATTCTGGGTAGGTGGTCCTCTCTAATACGTCTTCCGTCCTTGTGGCGCCATAGCGTGGAGAGGGTCGGTTCTGCGGTGGCAACGAGCTGCACGGGACACACCTGTGTGTGTTCATAAGCTTCGGCTTCTTCCCGTGTAGCAGCTGTCACTTGAGCATTTAACCTTTAACCTAACACGTGTTCAATAGGGGAACACTCAATAATTTAGCATAAAAGCATGGCGTGCGTAGACCCGTTTCTATTCGTTCTGTCTAGACTACACGTTTATATTCAACAACAATATCGTATCTGTCCGTGTTGCTGGCGTGTATGTTGAAATGCCATAGTACGAGAACGATTGGGAACATCTGCGCAAACTGAGGCATGTTGTTTTCCAGTGGAGGCGTGTTCATGTGTCTACTGATGTGCGTATACTCGTGTGTCCGTGTGTTTTACTGTGTGTGTGTGTGTGTTCTTACTGATGCGCACGACAGTCAAGAACTCGTCTGTTACGCCTTTTCGGGTTCAAATGCATCTTTGAATCCTTCGACGTGTATACTTTTGTGCGTGTGCGTGTACGTGTGTGTGTGTATACGTGTGTGTGTATGTGTCTGTGGGGTATACGTGTGTGTGTGTGTGTGTGTGTGGGTGTATGTGGCGTAGCGTGGGGCGCGGTCCACCTATAGGCGTCACGTTTTAGGGGGAGGCACAAGATCTGCTGAAGACGGTGAATTATCAGTTATATATGAGTGGCATTTCAGAAAATATTCTAACATATTTTCTGTTTTCATCTCAAACAACTGAATGAAGGCAAACTCGATTGAAAATAATGATATTCGTTTACGTGACTGGAAGCATGCACTATCGTCTAACGTCTCTTCAGCTATTTCCACTTCCTTTTAATTACCTTACAGTCGCGTTAAGATGTGGTGGGGGCTGCGAAAATTTACCTCCTCGGGTGACAGATGACCTAGCTGCGCCACTGCTGTGGTTCTTGATGTTTGATATCGTTAGCTCGTGCATACCAAGGAGAAAATCTACGATGCCGTTCTCGGCACTGTGTATATAATTGTTTCTCAACGTGGACCATATGACCCCCTTGGAGGCCACAAGATTCTTTTCAGGGGCCATAGGGCCAAATCTATAACATGCGGGGCCACCATATTTTCTCAGAGGTCACAAAAATTAATGTTGAAAAACTGTACTCCATTAATATTTTCGATTTTGTGCATTTCAATCGTGTGATCCGCCGATGAGTGCTCACCCCACCTGTACGCAAGGTTGTGGCGTTGTTATGGCGGTCCGTGGAAATATTCACCGACGTATATGAGCTCTGGAGAAGTCGCCACGCGACTATCCATATGTGAATGAGGCCACAAGGACTTCTAGGAAGGACACGGACTGTTTCTGGGGGCCACAAGGACTCGCATTATGTTGAAGGGGGACATGACAAGAAGAAGGTTGAGAACCACTGGTGTACATGACAAACATATAAGTTCACTAGGCTATAAACAATGACTGGCTGTTGCGTCGTTGTTCTCTTACTGAACTGCACGTGGGCGAGCGTGTTGCCGCTTCACGAACGACGGTGAATGAACCTGATAGGACGGACGTGTTCCGCTGTGATGATATCGCACAATAACTGTAAATCACTCACTCACTGCGGTGTGATCCGATGACCTGTGGCTGTGACCAATCGTCGCCCACAAAATAACACACACACACACACACATTCATACACGTGCGCACACCAGACGGAGCTGGAGCGTCCGCTCTCCACGACTGTCAGATGTCGACTGACGTGCTGTTATATTTGTGTGCTTGAGCGAATGTGTGTGTATGCGTGTGTGTGAATGTGTGTGGCCAGCGCAGCGTGACGCTGTCAAGCCATTCGACGTCGCAATCAGCGTGACAATCAGCACGAGAGCACAAAAGTGGTGTAGAGTTGAAGCTTGGACGAGTGCGACTACAGGAAACTGGTGGTTGTTATGATAAGCTCACTTGTTACATATACGCCGGTTGTCGTATTATCATGACTTTTAATAGTCATGTTCTGTGTTATATTGGCGCAGGAAATAATCCTTTTAGATTCGTGTGTGTGTGTGTGTGTGAGCGTCTTTTGTATACAAGCTTCATATACAAATTGAGCCCAAAATAACTTATTGAAGTGAGCAGCAAATATAGGTAATAGTTAGACCTGAATTATACATTTTGAGCAGATTTAAAGGGCTCATGAAGTGCACTCTCGCTTGAAACACCTGTATGTTGATTGGTTCGCTACCTGTCCTAGTCGATGGTGGATCTCAGCTGGTGAGGTCTGTCTTGATGAAGTTAACCATTGTCGCGCACCAGGTGGCATCCAGACTGAAGTCGGAATTTGGCGGCGTGTACCATCAAGACAATGTGCTCATATCGGCCACGCATACCCACAGCGGACCAGCCGGCTACCTACAATACGTGCTCTTCCAAATATCCAACCTCGGCTGGGTCAAGGAGACGTTCAACGCGCAAGTCACCGGCATTCTCAGGGTAAACTGGCAACTCCCACTTGTTGCCACTTTGGCCGCTCAACATCTAGGCTATTTGTTAGTTTATTGGACATTTCTGGAAATAAGAGGCTCTAGATTGATTTCCGCATATAGCAATCGTGCAAACTGTGCTTACTGTGTGCATATCTAGATAGCATTTCGTTGCTTGCGCAGAGCGTTCGGAGAGCACACAGAGATCTGTCTCTGGGATACATGGACCACACCGCGGGTCGACTGGATAATGCCAATATCAACCGCTCTCCCTCTGCTTACATGATGAACCCCGTCGAGGAAAGAGTGAGGTGATATACTACCAAAACTTACATCACATATATTCAGTGGAGACTTCCAAACGAAGATAACAAATAAACTACAAAAGTGATGGTGGATGACGGGTAAACAATGGTGCAGAAGAGTGCGTACCATTGCTAGATGACTGCTGTCTATGAGACTGCTGTCATCCGCCCCTGAACAGGCCTTATTTTCAGTCCTGTAGGATGAAACTCTTACTGAGAAAACTGAGGGCGAGCCGGGTTGAGCCTTTATGTAATTGCATTTGTCTTAAACTTCCTGCAATTATTATTATTATTATTATTATTAATTACAGGCAAGTACAGTAGCATGGGAAGAGTGCAAGCACTTTTACCACCCTAAGGTGGCCCCATGTACCGGAAGCGCCCAAAAGATTCAGAGAGAAAGAGAGTTCGAAAAGAAAAAAGTCTAGAAAGAGAGTTGGAAAGAAAATAATAAATAAATAACAATAAATAATAAACCATCATCCGATTACACTCCATAACGTCACTCAGCCCACGTTCCTCAATAAATAATAACAATCAACAATAAATTCCTCATTTTTGTCTTCTTGCAAGAAGATTGCACTTGTAAGAAATGCTAATCGTCTCCAGGGAGCTATTTAATATGCAGCTGCATGTGGTTGTTGTTTCAGATACGAGTCAAACGTCGACAAACAAATGTTTCTGCTCAAGTTCTTTAGTCTCGACGGAACACCCAAGGGTACGAGCAAATTCCCCTGTTATTGTGTGCGCGACACATTATGAGCAGTTAGCAGTGTTGTCTCTGCTTAACCTCTGCAATCTTTGTCAGAAAGACATCATGAATCGACACATTAGAAATCGACATCAGTTGTACTCTAAGATATATCATACTTTTGCGCTTACATTATGTTTTCAGCATTAATATTAAATAGAATATACACTGCCATGATTTAATTTTTGTGTTCATTATTCATTAATATTGACTGGGGTAAATATATAACCAAAGAATGCCAGAATCGACGCCACCAATCCCCGAGTTAATTCGCTCCTGTGTGTATGATTGGATGTGTGTGTGTGTGTGTTTGTGTGTGTGTGTGTGTGTGTGTGTGTGTGTATGTGTGTGTGTGTGTGTGTGTGTGTGTGTCAGGCGTGTTGAACTGGTTTGCCGTGCATCCGACCAGTATAAACAGCTCCAACATGTACGTGTCGAGCGACAACAAGGGCTTTGCCGAATTGGTGAGCCAGTCAAGAGTAAGAGTTAGTGATTGAGTGAGTGAGTGAGTGAGTGAGTGAGTGAGTGATTGTGTGATTGTGTGATTGTGTGAATGAGTGAGTGAGTGAGTGAGTGAGTTAGTGAGTGAGTGAGTGAGTGAGTGAGTGAGTGATTAAGTGAGTGAGTGAGTGAATGAGTGAGTGAGTGGGTGAGTGAGTGGGTGAGTGAGTGGGTGAGTGAGTGAGTGAGTGAAAAGGAACATACTTTGTATAAAGTGAGCTTAGGTAAAAATGGCAAGTAGAAAAATGACCTATCTTAACCCAACCTAACCTAGTCATTTTTAGCGTGACATTTTAAATATGCCATTTTTACCAGTCCCCGGATAAAGTACATTGCCTGCAAAGCACAAGTGAATATATGTGAAAAACTGAAATGTTTTCTGCTGCTTGTTTTGCTCGAATCGGTCAGAATTTTTGCTCAACTCAGTGTGTGGCGGACAACATCAGGTTGTTGTGCGTGAGTTTTATAAATGTGGTGTACGTCATCATAATGGACTGCTAACGAGACCGGGAAACATTGTCCTTCGTGCTTAGCATTTTAATTCAGTATTTTGTTTGATTTATATCTCATTGTTCATTATAAGAATGGTGATAATTATGGAGGTGGGATAGTCACGTGTGTGCGTGTGTTTGCTCAGCTATTTGAAGAGGCGATGAATAGCGAGGCCATGCCAGGCCGCGGCAAGTTCGTCGCTGCTTTCGCCTCGACAAATCTGGGCGATGTGTCGCCCAATATCAACGGTCCTGTGTGCATTGACACAGGTCAGTGTGACGTCACACACACACACATACACACACACACACACACATTCACACACACACACATTCACACACAGAGTGTGTATTTTGAAGATTTTATTTGAAGGTCTAATTTGTTTGAATGGAAAGATAAATCTGGGAAATATGGCCTTTTGGCCAAACATCGTGAAGATTTTACCGCTTTTAGCTATTTCCAAACAATTAATACTTTCCAAAAATATTTTACACACAGGGTTTGCAAAGCAAATGGAACCAAAATACCACCCGCACCCATTACAATTCAAACTTTCTTAAAATAAGTGTCACCCTAATACACACAGACATCATATCATATATCATATCATACACACATATCATATCACATGTATATCATAGACACACTACACTCGGCTGAATAACTTGTCTTGCGGTATTACCTTAAACCTGCAATTTTAACTACAATAAGAATACAAGCTATAAAAGGAAAGGACGCGAACGCTACAAACTGCAAGACTGACTAACCATGCATCCCATGCAATATCAAGTGACAAACACACATACAGACAGAGTAAAGCCATAAACACATGGTTTTGTAGTGTGTTAAATAAATTGGCTGTAAGAATTTTGCTCCCTGACCACCGTGCTGATAAAACCTGGCTGGTGGTATAAACATGAGTGTATGTATGTGTATGTGTGTGTTTGTTTAACGTTTATTGCCACATATACATTTCAATATAACACTCATTGAACAAATTGTGGGCAAAGTCTGATTAAGCCATATATATATTCATAAAAAATATATATATATATGGCTTCTTTTCAGACATTCATATGAAATATACTTAAGTAATCAATTTAAACCAGCCTGCTGAACATAAAGATAAAATACTATATAATTTACATGGCATATACCAAGACAACTCACACATTTGCGACACATGGTATCAACATAAGATAAAAAAACGTCATATACATATACATATGTGTCAGAGGTTCGCGGTTCGAACCCTGGCCCGGGTTCGTTCATCAACACCTCCGCTTGAGTCTACCGGGAGTCACCACTCTATATGGGCCCACAGTGGGGCACGCCATATAGTCTAAACTGGCAGGCGCACGGTTAAAACGACAATAATATCAACAACAACAACACTATGTATGTATGTGTATGTGTGTGTGTGTGTGTGTGTGTGTGTGTGTGTGTGTGTGTGTGTGTGTGTGTCAGGCCTGCCGTGCGACATGGACACTAGTACGTGCAACGGTCGTGTGCAGATGTGCGTCGCGTCGGGTCCCGGACGCAACATGTATGAAAGCACGGAGATCATTGGTCGTCGACAGTTCGTCAAGGCAATGGTGACAGAGTTGTACACTGACTCATATGTACACTGACTCACATGTACACTGACTCACATGTACACTGACTCACATGTACACTGACTCATATGTACACTGACTCACATGTACACTGACTCACATGTACACGGACTCATATGTACACTGACTCACATGTGCGGTCGCTGTAAAAACAGAGCTGTATGTTTGTGTGCATGCGTATATACGAGTATATGCGTATATATGCGTATATACTCGTATGTGTGTATGTTTGTGTGTGTATGTGTGTGTATATATGTGTGTTTGTGTATGTATGTTTGTGTGTATGTTTGTATGTGTATGCTCGTGTATGTATGTTTGTGTGTGTGAATGTGTGCAGGTATGCTTGCGTGTGTATGTGTGTATATATACATATATGTTTGTGTTTGTGTGTGTAATTTGGTGTTCGGAACAGTTCCGAATTTGCATCACCGGATAAAATCACAGCTTTAAGTAACCGAATACAATTTGTGTCTGTTCTTGTGTGAATTGAAGATGTAATTTCCTTTCCTTGACCTCGCACTTTCATTATCTTTGAGTGTGTGTTGTGATTTTTTTTAATAATCAAATTCAAACAGGAAGTTAGTCAGGGAGACTGTTGATGCTACACCTGCTTGATTGTGTGGTTGATGGACGGCTGGTTGTGTTGTGGATGTTAGGAGTTGTTCCACGACAAATCAGGTCGGCGCGTTCGAGGACCTATCGACTACGCTCATCGCTACATCGACATGTCCCGACAAATTGTACAACTCGACAACGGCAGACAGGTAAGACAAGTGAAATTCTAACGCTTCGCAATGTGAAATATTGTAATTTTGCCACCAGCCGGAGTTTGGTAACCTGAGCGGCTGGGATGTGTGGTGTTCACAAGGCTAGCACCGTAACCAGACACCGCCATAAGTCTCAGAAATGGGCCCTGCGCTCTGAAGGTTTATCATAAGTAGGTGGGAAGGTGGAAGCGGAATCGAAATTATGCCCACAACACATCACATACACACACCCAGAATGTACAACAATACATAATCTACAACAACAATGGTTAGATGAATCAATAAGTAAAGAGATCTGAAAAGTTTACAAGTATATATATATATATATAAATAAGACACAGATTGCATATATGGTTGGCGTTGTTTGTTCTGTATTGAGACGGTTTGACGGAGTGATGTGTGTGGTGTGACTGTGTTATATGATAATTGTGTTATATTTGGTGTGACTGGTTTCAGGGCAGAACCTGTTCCCCTGCTATGGGCTACAGCTTCGCGGCCGGCACAACTGACGGGCCGGGAATGCTCGACTTCTTTCAGTCTGATACAAAAGGTGACTGCAGATTATAATCTGCTTTCTTCAGGCTTCTTTCCAAGGGCACACATGTTTTGCTCAACTGGTGCAAATTGAACTGAATATATTCTCTTCGTACGCACTTATAATGAAACCCAAATACACAATAACTGAATCAAATATCTTTTGTTCCAGAAACCTAGTTTTATTGATTATAATCGCATTCAAAGACACAAGATATTCCATAAATATGCTGAATTTGTCAGTTAGACAATTAAGAATGAGTATTAAAATTAATTATTTGCATTGTGCTTGCAATTTGCAATGCTTCAGGGAATGCAATGTGGAATTTTATTCGCAACATCATCGGAAGGCCTTCGAAAGACTTGGAGGAATGTCACAGTCCAAAGCCAATACTGTTCTCCACCGGAGGGGTAAATCAAACTGCTTGTAAATTGTGAAATTGATATTTGAAGTTGAATTTATCAAATTAAATCATGTCAGCTTAATTACCTGAAAATTTCAGTTCATATTTCAATATATTTTTGTATTATTAATTCTTAATGTGTTAATAAAATAGCTCCTGATGCTTGTCACTTATTAGAGCTATTATAGAGCGTCCACTTTGCCACTAGACTCAAAACCAATTCACTGCACACGCACATACACACGCACACACACACACACACGTACTGTTTGTGACATACTGACATAACGTACTGTTTATAAATAAATTATCTATATCAGTGTTTAATTTTAATTTAACTTTGTCATTTCAATGAGGCTCACCCAATATTGCACAATGAAGAGAGTAAATTCCGTTTTGACAAAATTATTGGGCATTACATCAGGTTTCATGGGTATAGTATAATATGTTGTGTATGATATGGTATGACGTGGTAGGTATAGTATGCTATGGTGTGGTAAGAAAGTGGTATGGTATAATGTGGTATGGTATAATATGGTATGGTATAATGTGGTATGGTATAATGTGGTATGGTATAATGTGGTATGGTATAATGTGGTATGGTATAATGTGGTATGGTATAATGTGATATGGTATAATGTGGTATGGTATAATGTGGTATGGTATAATGTGGTATGGTATAATGTGGTATGGTATAATGTGGTATGGTATAATGTGGTATGGTATAATGTGGTATGGTATAATGTGGTATGGTATAATGTGGTATGGTATAATGTGGTATGGTATAATGTGGTATGGTATAATGTGGTATGGTATAATGTGGTATGGTATAATGTGGTATGGTATAATGTGGTATGGTATAATGTGGTATGGTATAATGTGGTATGGTATAATGTGGTATGGTATAATGTGGTATGGTATAATGTGGTATGGTATAATGTGGTATGGTATAATGTGGTATGGTATGGTGGCCAGATGACGTGGCCTTATCGCTGGCAGCCATCAGTGGTTCCTGTACAGCTGCTGCGCGTGGGTGATGTGGTAATAGCCGCCGCCCCTGGAGAACTCACCACCATGTCTGGTCGCAGACTGAGAGAAGCTGTCAGTACCCTGCTCTCTCTCTCACTCTCTCTCTTTCTCTCTCTCTACGACTGTATGTCAAATTCACCTGTCGTGTGTAAGTGTTGCACGTAATTGGTTCCCGCCGGGGACAACTGCAAGGGCCAGGGTTTTCACGGGGCTTACCATGTCACAGGAGGCGTGTCCTGTCATCGCTTGCTCGGGTAACATTATTATTATTATTAACGTTTATTTGTATAGCGCACATTAAAACACACGCGCGAAAAGAGAAATCTTGGTGCAAAAATATAAACAAATATGTAAGACACGCCGCTTAGGGAAAACAAACATGCGGACAATACACACACCCACAAGCACACACACTCACACAAACACACACACACACACACACACGCACACAAACATACTCATGCACACACACCGCCAAATTGAAACATGGCAGTAAGAAAGAGCATAAAAAACAACAAGAAAACTACTAGTAAATATATCACGCGAGACGGGTACGGTATGACAGCTCAGAGCGAAGCGTAAGGAGTAAGAGAGTGAGAGTCATGATCAAAAGATTCATCAAAGAGATGATTGCGCAGAGAAGAGGAAAACGATGATAAGGATGTGGAGGAGATAACATGGGAGGGAAGAGAGTTGTACAAACGTGGAGCATAGAAAGGGAAGGATTTACTAGACCAGGTAGATTCATTGAGGGCTCGTGGACAGGATAAAGGAAGAGGATGACGGGAAAGAAAGTTATTAGGGAGTGTAAGAAGCTGCGAGAGGTATGTAGGTTGCCGAGGGTCATGCAAAAGTTTATAAACAAGACAGCAAATTTTAAAGTGGATGCGAGGGATGATCGAAAGCCATCGAAGATTGTAGAGATAGGGTGAGGTATGACGAAAGTGGGAAGGAGAAAACACGAAACGACAAGATTTATTAATGACATGTTGCAGGATTTTCAGAGAGGAGCGAGGTACATGGAAATATAAAGAATTGCAGTAGTTGATTCTTGAAAAGATGAAACAATGAATCAGTTTAATAGCTGATGGACGGTCGAGAAAAGGGCGGATAGGATACAGCGAACGTAGAATGAGATGACAAGTGCGAGCAACAGCAGAAATATTTGCAGAAAAAGAAAGTGAGGAATCAAGAATGACTCCGAGATCGCGAACACTTTGAGATAGAGGCAGCAGGAGCAGCGGAGGTGTTAAGCGAGGAGGATGTAGAATGAAGAATTCTGATTTGGAAGTGTTAAGAAGGAGACTGCCTGAGGCACACCAGGAAGAAATATCAGAGATAATGTCTGATAAGAACGAAGCATGGGGGAAGGGAAGAGGAATAATTATTTGTATATCGTCTGCGTAGACGTGGAACTGGACAGAATAGCGATGGAGAATAGGACATAGAGAAGACATGTACAGATTGAAGAGAAGCGGGGCTAGAATAGAACCTTGTGGCACACCGGAAAGTAGAGGAGTTTGCTTAGAAGTAGTGGAATTGAATTGCACCGAGTAGGAACGATCAGTAAGATAAGAATGTAGAAGAGAGAGCGCTGAAGAGGACACACCAAGAAAGGAGAGATATCTGATTAAAATTGAATGGTCAACTAAGTCAAAGGCTGCTGACAGATCAAGGAGGATAAGCAGAGCAGATTTACCGAATGAAAAATGAGAAAAAACAGTAGTAGTAACGGAGGTTAGGACAGATTCAGTAGAGTGAGCAGACTTGAAACCCGATTGGAAGGGGTCAAGGGATTTGTTGATGAATGGCGCAAGTTGAGAATACATAGCAGACTCGAGGAGCTTAGAGGGAAAGTTGAGTAGAGAAATAGGACGGTAACTGCTACATAGCGAGGGATCGAGGGAAGGTTTTTTGAGTATCGGAAGGATGACTGCATGCTTCTCAGGAAAAAATACACCATGTAGGAAAGAGCTATTGATTAAATGCAATATAAAGGGAACCAGGAGCAAAATAGAGTCTGATAGGGCACGAAAATTTATGGGGTCCGCAGGGGAAAGAAACATCACAGCTGGATGAGTAGATTACGCTTCAAGTGTACATTTCGAAGTGTCAGACTGATTGACTTCCTTTATTATTTATTTTAATATTTTATTATATTTAGTATTGTAGTTATTAATTGCTGTATACTACTGTAGTATTTTCTGTGAGGTACCCTACAATTATTACATATTTTATAATATTTATTTATTATAAAAATCGTACCCTTAGAACATTTCAATATATTTTATTAAGCTGCTCTTAAAATATCAGGTAATATGCGATTGAGAATATCAAGAAATCAAGAATATTATACCAATATAATCTTACCAAATACTCGACTAATTCGTGTTTTTTCCAAATATTTCACGAACAATAAAAGAATAAATTTTAATACAAATCGACACAATATGGAAATACTACACTTTGTGCTAAAGATATTATCGCTGCTGCTGCACTGTGTGAGTCTGTGTGATGATCACTTGTGATGATCACGTGCTAGATTGCGAGCCAGTTTGCCAGTGGAGGCGAGCACGTACACGTTGTAGTGGCTGGATTGTCCAATGCTTACTCAGATTATGTTACGACATTCGAGGAGTACCAGGTGATCCACACACCAATACTCACATCAATTCACCGCCTTCTAGTACATGTACTTCACTACTTACTTGTACTAGTACAGTACATACACTTTATGCGTATAATTATATTTTTATGCATATATGATTATTTTGTGATATATTGTAATATAATATGTTCATTTATTAGTGAAGTCAAGTGCTTCAGGGAATGAATTAGATACAGATCGTAAGTATGTCTGTCTGTCTGTCTGCCCGTCTGTGTGTTCAAAGGATTTATTTAATTAATTCAGTGAAAGCGCGTGTCAATGCTTCAATGGATTTTCCGTTGTTAATTTAATTAATGAAAATAGTAAAAGTATATGAGTGTACATTATCAATGTATTTGTCGGTGTTAGTTTAATTTATAAAGATATTGAACAAATATATGTGGAAGCATTTGTAGGTGTAATTTTGATTGTTATTTTCAGAGGCAGAGATACGAGGGTGCATCTACGATTTATGGTCCTCATACATTGAGTGCGTACGTGAAAAATTTCCGACAATTGGCCGATGCCATGTTATCAGTGAGTGAACAACATTGGTCGCATCTTAGTGACAGTGTGACAACAATAATTATTAATAATATAAAGCTAATAATATTGTATTATTGCTATCTTTAGCATAGTCTAATATTATTCTCTCAATTTTGGCAAACAATATGCTGAAAAATTTTACGTAAATAATACACGATGGGAATAATTTATATTTTTATGTTTTTGAGTCATTGGCGCGAAGTGATTTTTTTGTTTTTAGTTTTTCATATAAAATAAATCATACAATTGACGATGATGTTATATAGTAGTTATACGTGCTATTGTGTTATGTGTTTCAGGGAGTTCCACTGCAGGACGAGGCCAGTCCTGATTACATGCTCTCTCACCAGAGGTCGCTAGTGATGCCTGTGATGGCCGACTATGTGCCGTCGCCGTATCAGCACTTTGGTCACGTGATCAAACAGCCCCCGCCAGTTGCCAGCGTCGGTCAGACTGTTGAGGCCGTGTTTGTCAGTCACTACATACACATACATGCACCCACACACACACACATACACACAGCTTGAGGAGATAAAATCATGTTGCTTGTTTATTGAAAGTATTCAATTGGTTAACAAAAAATTGTCGTTAATTTACCTTTCTATGATTGTCATTTACGAATAAATTCCGGATTAATTCATTGTATTCATATATTATTCAATACTGTTTTACAATTATTTTAACAATGCAATTAGTAACAACAAGACTATATGTTATGTATTTGCTTATTATATTCTTCTTTCACACATATATATTCAATTTATTTAAACAAATTTACACATAATAAGTCACAAATATATAATTGCCGTCGTGTTATTTGGTGATCGACCGAAACGAGTTATTTAAGTTGCAACAATGGTTTCAATCTGGTGTGAGCGCGTGATATTTTATCAGTGAAAAAACACCTCAAGAAACACACACAGAAAACATAGAAACTACATCGTTTCCTGTTGTACTTTCTATACATTTTATAGTTTAGAAATGCTCTATTCAATATATCCGTCCGCGGAACTTCACACTTTTTTTGATGAATCATGTGTGATGTGTCTGTCTGTGTGTATGGTGATGGCCCGGGGGCAGGTGTCGGGTCATCCTCGCAATAACGTCATGCTGGAGCGGTCGTTTCTGCACGTGATGCGTCGCGTGAGCCGCCGCCAGTGGACTGTGGTAGCCACTGATGCCTCGTGGCACACATTGTCAGTGAGACCAACGCGGCGACAATAATAACGTTTTCAATTTGGAGTAAAGTCTTATTTTACATCAGGGGCTCTTATCAGCTTATGGGGTGCGATAATTCCTGTATTTAATTTATATAAAGAAATTGTATGTTTTACCTATGCGTTATATTTTTTCTGAAAAACGTAGTTTTGCTTATTCCTCTTAAAGGAGCTGTATGAACGAATATTTAATTTAAAAAATTGTTATTACGTCGTTTTATTCATATATTTTCGTATATCTATCAAGAATCGAGGGGGTGCGAGTTGCTGACTGCTGATTTGAAAGCGGTGCGAACACTGGGTAAGGTCAAGAACCACTGCTTTACACCCATAATCCTCTAAGGTACTTTACATTACGCGTAGATGTGTGTGTGTGTGTGTGTGTGTGTGTGTGTGTGTGTGTGTGTGTGTGTGTGTGTGTGTGTGTGTGTGTGTGTGTTGGTGGGTGCGGGCAGGTTCAAGTGGAGACAGACAAGCTCGTTATGTTGTAGTTCTGAGGCGACAGTTGTCTGGTGGATTTCCAACTCAACAGTGACGGGCATCTACAAACTCAAGGTGGTTCATAGCGTGAGGGTTGTAACTACACTGTCTCTCACATACACGGTCCATTTGGTTATCATGTGTGTGTGTGTGAGTCTAGGCAAGCAGTTATTTATTAGGCCAATTCACCGCTAATTTCACTCACACAGTGTGCTTTTGTTTTCTAATTTTATTGCCATTTTAGCTTTGATGCATGATCTGCTGTCTGATATATAAGTTTCTCCACGATCCTCATCAGCCATCCTATCTCCGCCTTCTCCTCACTCCTTGCCTCACTCCTTCCCGAATTCCTCTTCCCCTTGTATGCCCTCGTGCTGTAAATGAATCTCCTTGGTCCTCCAAATCATTCTTTTTTTCCGCCCCTCGCCTTTACAATTCCATCCCAGTCCACATTACTTCTTCTCTTTCCTACAATTCTTTCCGCTCTAAGCTCTCCAAACACTTTTTTGACCTCTCTTTTGACCCAGTCTCCCACACTCTCACACCTTTTGCATCACTATAACATGTTACTTTAGCATGTTCTTACTCGTATTCCTTCTCTCATTTGCATGCTTACTATATCTACGCTATGAATATATTCTCCCGAGTTGTGTTTGCTGTGCAGTGTTGTCATTATGTTTCAGTCGTGTTGTCTTGTCCGTCATGTCCGTCTGCTTTGTATGTTTTGCCCATATTTTGTCTCTATATTTATTGTCATTTATTGCATATTTGTAGTTCACTTCTTTTGCATCTGTCCTGTTATTTGTATTCCGTGTTCCCAACTGTTATAATCGTGTCGCGCCCGAGCCCTTCGGTGCGCTATAACAAATACATGTTGTTGTTGTTGTTGTTGTTGTTGTTGATCAAGGTGCATAGGGATTGGAGTCATGGAATTTATAGCGTTCGTACTCTCTCCATTTCAACTTATTGGTTGTTTTTAGTAATAATAAGAGTAATATTTATTATAACAACAACAACAATAATAATAATAATAAATTAATCGGATTGAGATGTGTATAATCTAGATGAGTTAGTGCGCGTTTTGGTGTATTTTGACGACTGATTTTACGCTTTTTAGCTTTAAGATGTGTGGTTTCTTGCACGTTGGTCATGTTTAGTGAAGGTATGTCAATGTGTATTGTGCGTGCACACACAGCACATGGGCTATCACAAGACGCTGCTCAGACACAGAAACAAGGCCGGGACCCTGAGTGACACGTTCTACTATGAAGGCGAATCAAAGCCGTTCAAGGTCAGTTATGACGCCATCATATTATTATACTATTATTACAAATTGGTTCTAGTAACTTGATAGACCATGTTAATGATTCATTGAACGAAAAAAATAATTTGAATCATTAACAATAACGCTGTACTAGCAAAAGTATAATTATTTCAATTTCAGTTCTAGCGACCTTTGCCTGCCTTAATTACATCGACTCATGTGCTTAGAAACATGAGCTGATTTGTTACACATACAATTCATTAGGCAACTATAAACACGTATTATCAAGTCACATGGAAATATATATATTCCCATGTATATTCTAAAGATGCTACTCTAGTGGTTCTTAACCACTTGAGTATTAACCATGCTGGAGGAGACACTGAACTCCTTCGTGTTTGAATAATTATAGGAACACTCACAGATCACGTACGATAAAGTTAAATATCAAAGCCAAACAATGTAGCGTGCCAATGATGGCCAAACAGGGTGTGACGTCACGAACCATACGAGTAGGTGAACCAAACCGCCGAACCCCTGAAACTGACTCACCGAACCCAGTGCTACTCGTGAGACAACCATTTATCCCGAGAATATACTTCTGTTTTTGTCATCTCGAGCTGGTGTAATGATGAGTCTATGTGTTTAGGTGATCGGATTGGACGAGCGAAGGTAACACCGAGTCATGGACGTTGATTCGCTCTAAACTCCTGATGCAAGACTTCTCTGCCAACTTCTCTGTCTTACCTTGCCAACTGAATTATTGTCAAGCCGGTCGAGTATGCTCGTGCGAAAGGTTTGCAGTAAGATTGTTATCGGATGATGGTTTATTATTTATTGTTATTTTTTTATTTTTTTATTTCCAAATCTCTTTCTAGACTTTTTTTCTCTTCGAACTCTCTTTCTCTCTGAATCTTTTGGGCGCTTCCGGTACATGGGGCCACCTTAGGGTGGTAATAGTGCTTGCACTCTTCCCATGCTACTGGATTTGCCTGTAATTAATAATAATAATAATAATAAGATATTATCACTACGGGAAAACATCTAAGGCTAGGGCAGGAAACCTTAACCTAAGCATCTGGTGAAGCCTTAGGATGTAGAATATTTGCACGTGTTCGCGTCACTTTATAAACTGTGATTACACCAATTCTATTTAATCAGTGGTTTGAGACAATCCACTGTATATGTGCTGTGGCAGTTGTCAGTGCGCGGTGCGAATGTTTTATAGGATTGGGCTGAACTCGAGGGGAACTTGTTACCTTATTCGTTGTTTATGGAGCGCTTATTGGTATATTAGCTTTTATTCGGTTTGTACATGTTTGTCTACATGTTCCGGGAAATACATCAACGTGTGGTAAACATAGGCAATGTTTCATTTGTGTTGCAAAACTATCGTTTATAACCAATATAACATCGATTTTTCAATATTCGAGGCTGTGTCTAGAGATGCGACCTCAAAAAAAACCGACGGTTTTTTTATAAAAAAAACCGTTTTTTTTGCCAAAAAAAACCGCGACCAAAAAAAACACGTTCTTTTTGGTTTTTTTTGAAGAGTCATGCAAAGAATTCAAATTATGGAAATGATATATTTGGGATGTTAAATGAATTATTTTCATCAACACATGGGTTATTCATGCTATTAGTGACCCTATCAAATTGAATTATCATTAAATATGCACAATATAATTGTTATAATGAGTCTGAAAGGCCTAATATCATTGTTTGCACGGTACTGTGCGGCACTTCTATGTACAGTACAGTTTTGCATTCAATTATTGAGTTAATCATTGTGTAAGAAAGCAGGGTTTGAGAACCGTTTCTTATGCTAAAATGTGAAACTGTTTTAAAAAACAACAGGTGGCATAATTTATTATTGTTTCTTACATATTACCTTTTTCCTACCAGAAATGAACTACGTTGATTATAATAAGTTTCATCATTTCATTCAACAGATCAATTATTTGCAAATATAAAAGTACAAACACTGCAAATATTTACACAATTACTACAAATATGCACATAAACTTAGTGTCCCTAATGAGACTACGAATAAAAGCGGGTCGCAGTGGCAACGGACCAGAAAAACGGAAAAAATTTTCGTGTAGGAAAAAAAAACAACTGAGGAAATATATTTGATGTACAAAAAAGTATTTGAACACAAATAACTACATTAAAGAAACCATCATCCATAAAACCAGTTTTAAAAACAGGTTACTAATAAAAAAACAGTTAATTTGGTTAAACTTTCCTTGATCTGCCGCCAATTTTTTTCCCAATCTCTACATCTACGAAAAAAGTTTTTCCAAAAAATATATTTTGAAAAAAACATGGTTCAAAAGAACAGTTTAAAATAAGTGGTTTAACCAGCCGCTTATACGTACCAGCAGGCTACTTGCTATACAAAAGTTATTTGAACGTACATCAATCAAATCTATCTTACATAGATACTGTTTTAGAAAACATTGTTTCATTAAAAAAGCGTTAGTTTAAATGAACGTTTGTCAAAAAAAACACTTGACCAACCAATTAGCTTGTCTTGTTCTGCTGCCAACATTTTCTGGACCTGTACATTAATAAAACGAATTTAAAACCAGTTTGAAAAACATCATTGCATTTTTTCATAAAAAACATGGTTTCTTTAAAAAAAACAGGATTATTCAATGAATTTGTTTTGTTATGCTGACAAATTATTTCAAATATCCACATAATTAAAACCATCTTTAAAAACATGGGTTTTATCAATGAAAAAAACCTAAACCACCGGACCCGGATGCACTTTCAAACAGTCTCCTGAGGTATTTATTGATAAATATTCTTGTTTTTTATACTATTATCAAATTATCTTTGAAATAAGACACGTAAAGATGTACAAAACATCAATTGAACTCATTTCTATGTACTAAAATCTAACATCCGATGACAATTGGGGCTAATTCTAAAAAAACCCAAAAAAAACAAAAAAAACCTAAAAAAAACATGTTTTTTTTGCAAAAAAAAACCGCAACCAAAAAAAACGTTTTTTTTGCATCACTAGCTGTGTCATACTTGGATAACCGATTATGCTTTCTCCACACCTCCACTCGAACATCTACAGCGGTAACTCACCTACAGTGGTTGTTTTTCCTTTCTTTTGTTATAAAAGTGAATGTCAAGAGATCATTGGAAACAAAAATAAGCGAATTTGAATTGATAAAACATTTGTTTTTCTGTCCGCCCTTTAGCATACCATTTGGCAACTCTTCCATTCCCCACAGGTTGAGAAGCACTGCCATAGAGCAAAACAATGAATGAATGAACAAACAAGAGCCGGGCATCCTTGGTGCGAGAGTTAACGTGTTGACCACTCGGGGCCAAATGGAAGCTAGAACTGTTGAACTGACATGTAGGTTGTGTTGCTGTAGAACTATTTTTCTACAGAGCGTTGCCGGATACAATTTTCCAAAAATCTGCAGAAGTACGAAATATGAATTTGAATTCAAAATTGAATTTGAAGCAGAACTTTTAGCTGAAATTCGAAGCAATGCCGCATCGCGTTCGCCGCTATACACATTTTTTCTGCTTCGTCTTTTTAGTGTTGCCAGATGCTTCTAGCATAATCTGCAAGTACCACAAATGACCGTAAATGACCTTCAAGAAAACTCTGGAATCGCAAAACTCTGGCATTTTGGCACGCACAATATATTTCGCATCACGATATGAAGCCGCAATGATGATGAACACAACAATGATGATCATGACATCGTAGATGATGTAAAGCTCATTAGAATCTGGCGTTTCAACAATATTAGTAGGAATCTGTTGATCACATACACTTTCTTGTCCAGTCGATTCAATGGCGCAATACTGTACAGTTTGGCGAGGAACAATATGGGGTATAAATTCGAAATACACAATATAAACATTCGAAATATACAAATATTTCACCGCATATGCTACAAACAATTAACTAGTACTGTTTCACGTCTGGATGAGCATTTATATTAACCCAAGTTGTCTCGAGACACGTGTGACGTCACTACTGATCTACATCACCGTCTCTTTGTGCGTTCTCGCACAATCGGCCTGGTTTTTGGGCCTGAGTCGCGACATGTACGCTTCGCAATCGCCGCAGTAGCGGCCGGCAGGCGGGCGCGTGCGTCTGCTGCACAGCTCGCACATCTCCCCGCCAGAGGTGGCTGGCGGCGGCGGCGGCGGGTGTTGATAGGGCGGCGGACGGTGCTGGTCGCTGTTGAGAGGCCCGCTTCTCGCTCGGGCCATCATCGGACTGCCGATCGACCGACAAGTGACCGAGGCAGCTGCCGCTGCTTGCGATGACGACGTTGCCCCCTGCAGCACGCGCTGCAAGATCGGGTTGGGCACGAACGAGTCATCGTCGCCGTCGTCGGCAGTCGCCACCAGCGTCACTTGGTCACAGAAAGTGACGCTCTTCTTGAGCCTGCGCTGGCCGCCGTCACCGCCGGCCTTGCTGTCAGCACTGACCAGGGCGGTGGTGCGACCTCGGCGAGCGTACTGGCCAGACTGCGAGGAGAACAGCAGCTGATTGCTCTGCTGTGAGCAGCCAAACGACGACGAGGAAGCGCACAACGGCGAGCCTGGAGGGGTGGCCGTTTTCAGTGGACTGGCCGACAGCGGGCGGTGTCCAATTGCCGGCGTGTTGAGGCAGGCAGCGCCGGAGAATCGCTCCGTCAGATCCCTGATGGAACGCACAGAGCCACAACGCGGATCAGTGCCGCCGGCTGCGCGTGCGTGCTGCGGTGGTGAGCCATATGATGCTCCTTTCATCTCCGGCACTGTCTGACAGTGTTTGAACTGCTGCAGCCGCGACATAAACGGAGACGACGGCGGACGCATAGTCTCCACGGGCGCCGGACTGTGCGTCCGTGTATTGATGTCCGTAGACGAAGTAACAGCGGCAGGGACGACGGAGGGGCAATTGAGCTGGTCGAGGGCAGAATTGCGATGCGACATAACATCACTATGCTGCACCGTGGCGCCGACTAGCAGCTCGCCGCCGTTTTGCAGTGTTTCTTGCAGTTCCTGTGGTGTCGGCGGTGGCGGCAGGTCCACGTCGCAGCTCGCATCTGATGAGCCGGCGTCCATTGTGCAGACAGGTGGCGGTGGAAGCGGCAGTTCTTCGGAAGATTGTCGACAGTGCGAGGTGAGGCGCTGCAGCTGGGGAGATCCGGGCGGTGGTGGCAGCGGTTCCGGCGAGGGACACGCCAATGGCATCTCGGCCACAGACTGGTGCATTCTAGACATTGCATCCAACTCATCGACCGGCGTGTGTCTCGATACATCGACGGCTGTGCGAAGTTGTTGCGAAGCAATATCTGATGTCATTTCAGCACGGCTGTTGTACGACTGGGCAGCGTGTGTTAGTCGCGATCCGTAGCCTGACCCGGTCGCGTCTGGCCGCTTCACTGAGCTGGTGTGCTCATTGGAATGTGCTATATTGCTAACGTTCTTACCACAAGGAGTGTCAACTTCGTCCTGACCGACATCGACACTCGGATCTTCAACGCTTAGACGAGAGTCGCGTCTTTGCGGCACCGGAGGAGCCACCTTGGTCAGACCGACACTTCCGTGGAACGACTTGCGCATCAGCTTGCTACGTTCCAGATTCGGGTTGGCATACTCCGACGGGCCTTCCGACAAATATCCCGCTGTCGAGGCAACTGCGCCCGCAGATCCCGTCGCTTCATTGATCGCGGCTGCGACGTTCGACGACTGACTGTCATCGAATCTGCCGTCCGGGTCGGACAGGTCGGGCATGCTGCGGTTCTTGCGGCGCAGTTGCAGCCCGCCGCCCAGCAGCTTCATGCGAATTCGATGCTGCTTGCGACCGGCACCCGTCTTGTCTTTGCGCGCGACATCCTCGCATGCAGCCGACACAATGTCCGAGTCGACACTCTCACTGACTGCGTGCGGCGACTGCATAACGTTGTGGGGCCGCCGGCGCGTCGACTTATTGACCTTGGCGTACAGTTGATCAGCGGACGTCGGCTGATGCGCGCCGGAATCGCCGCCGGAGCGGCAGCGTCGAGGCAGCGTGCCGTACACCTGCACGACGGCAGGATCTTGGACGGCCGTCGCTGGCGTGCTCGCCGACGACACCGTGGCATCCCGTGGCACGTGATCGGCGCTCGTGTTGACAACTGCACGGCCGCAGTGAGTCGGCGCCTGCGTGCGACGGCCACCGCCTGGCGCCGTCAGCTCACGTGATGCCTGCCGAACGTGACGAGTCTCCGTCGTACCGTCTGCCATTGAACACGCGCATACATCAGTATTATTATGATTATCATTGTGATTGAAATAAACAAATGAGGTAAAATGCAAGAATGCCAGCGCTGTAAATTTCGCGGCGACAATTTTAATGCACATTTATCATGCACAGGGATAAGGAAAGAATTAAGAGTAATAACAGAAGAGAAAAGCGCATTGGAAATGACATAGGGTGAAGCGGAACCAGACGTGCTCACACATTCAGAGGATCCACTGAAAAACAGCACACACTCAAACATACGCACCTCCGCTGTTTCGCCGGGCGCCTCCGCCGCCGCTCACAATGGCAATGCGTCGCTGCAGGCCAGAACAGCGCAGAAGAGCGTTGTTGTGCTGGCGACGGGCGCGAGTCAACAGTTCGGCGCTCGAATACGGTGCGTCAATGGCGCGCCGCGAAACGTGCACTGCGCGCCGACACAGCTGCAGCGCCGCGCTCAAATTGTCTACTCACACACACACACACACACACACACACACACACACACACGGAGATATAGCGTCTGTAAAAGACTGACAAGAGGGAGCAATTGGCAAATAATAATCAGTGTTTGAATGAATTGTGTAACAAGTGGTGGCATAATACACTCTGTTTCTGTACGCGCCCTGTTTACGGTACACCTCCCAATTCATAACACAAACAACAACAGAACAAGCAGAAACCGCATCAACAAACAAAACAGAAAAAACAATGAGCGTCACATTGTTTGATGTCTGTGATGACATCCAAAATAGTCAAAAAGAAACAAAAAAAGCTGAGCAGACACTCACTTTTATCGTCGGCCAGTTGCGCCTGTTGCAGGAGCCGAGAGGTTTCTTCCAGCAGCACGTGCAATTCTGAGCCGCCGCCAACATTCACTGAGGCAGTCGCGTGGCTGTTCTCAGGAATATTCACCAGCTGGAAAAAAACGCGAATAGTGGGTGAGCAAGGAACTCTATAATTCTCATAAAAATAAAACACCTTCAGAACTGAAGATTCCTGTAGTTAATACGTTACACAAAAATACTATAAAATGTATAGAATTCATCAATGTATTCCATGTGATAAAATTTAGCTCTGACCGCACCAATTTGAGGCTGTAACTGTGAAATCTCGCTAGTATTTACCACGTCGTGTAATAACCGATAAAAAACCGCACGCCAGAACAAACTATCGCAAGCAAGATGAGTAAACATGCAGGATAAATACATGATAAACATCAGTGATTTTCATTTTCAGCGAGACAGTGAGGCAGCAGTGTTTTGCAGTACCTGGCCGCTGTTGTTGTGTTTGCCGGCCGACAGATGACAGTTGCTGTCACTCGAACTGATCGAGTTGCTGTCGTAGCCTGCGTCACAATTGTAGCCCGCCTCGGGCAGTGTAGCGGCCGGTGCGGAGACATTACGACCGCTGATGACGCCAGACAAAGCAACAGCAGAACTGGCCGATACGGTAGGCGCCACGGGCCGTGCGTTCACCATGCGACTGACACACACACACACACACACACGAGGTGTAAGTGAAATTCAACATACACACACATACACACACACAAACATGTGCCCAGGTCATATCGGCAACATGCTATCTTTAGCCAAAAATAAGGTGATATAACGCATTTCAAATTGTTGCCTCATCAACCAGAATACATATTTGGAAAACACGAAGCTGTGGTTGCGACCCAATCCTTCATGCACACTACGCAATGACTGTATGATGTGTGGTGCGTGAATGCGTGTTCATATAAGCACTTTCAAGGTTGATATGTGATGAAACTAGAACGTCACACTCCTTTGATATAATTGACTTGTTGTTAACACAGAAAATCGTAAAAGAGCCTTGAAAATACATCCTAGAGAGAGTCTTGAAAATGTACCAAACATACGGTGACATGACACAATCTGATTGAGTCAGATCGTGAACAACTTGGTGAAGAGTAAACTCACTTGAACATGGAAATGGCAGGATGCCCACTGTCATTCGATCCTGAACTGGTTGAACTCGCCGAATTTCTATCTCCCGACCAATTGCCTGAATCACGGCGTCTGCTCCCAACATACACACACACACACAAACACATATGTGGAGATGAATAACCTGTAAGCGATTATACCAGTGATTGTCAAGTAATATAATTGCGCCAAGCACGGCAAATGAACTGGCCCATAATAAAGGGACGAACTGAAGCCGCCCTGAACGCCACAAACATCCTCCTGCCCATATGTCATTTCCGAACTGCCACATTCTAACGTCGCTAAATTGGACTCGTCCAAATTTCAACCCGACAATGAGTGTGTGATTACACCTGGCAACTAGGTGTCATCACAGCTGTGTTGTCGGAACTCACCTGCGCTGAGGCTCAATTGTGCTGCCGTGTTGACTACGAGTGAACGTGGCACGAGCGTCCGTCACGCCCGGGTCGGGGTAGTTGGGCAGCAGCGGCATGGCCGGAGGAGCGTCGTCACCACGTCCGTCTTCGGCGCCGACGCGCAGTCGACTGAAGCGACTGCGCAGACGGGACCCTCCCGTCGCGACAGTGCTGCTACCTATCAAACGAGGCGAGCTGGTCTGCACGCACTTGACGGGTTTCTGGTTGGAGAACAACACGAATAGAAAATTCTTTGTTACTGGCTAAACATGGTATGACATGGCGAGAAGATGAACAAATGTATATGTATACAGTATATGTATAAATACATGTACAAGTATATGTATAAAGTACAGTATGTAGTGGTCAGATGCAGCCTGCACTTTGGGTCTAGCACGACTGTGTAGGGTCTGCTGAGATCGTGTGATCTGGTGAGATCGTGTGATCTGGTGAGATCGTGTGATCTGGTGAGATCGAGGATCCGGAGAGTGGATCGTGAGGTCAGACGTGACCGGGTTGGAGTCTGAGGAAGCTCCGTAAAGTAAAAATATGCACTACACAGCTGCTGGTTATATGTGGTAAAGCATGTTGGAACACATTCAATATATATGTACATGAGCAAAAAACACACACATATGCAAACGTTGGCTAGTGTATACACCCACGCATCTATAATTGTCATTACCCATGATAATTCACGACTGAATAAAACACACAAAAAAACACACACACACACTGTGCCCTTCTTACCTCCGCCTCAAACACTGAGTCAAAACAGTCAATGTTCTGATAGTCGCGGTGATTGTCGGCCGCACTGTGAGGACGCTGTACAGCGGGGACGGGGGCGGTGGCCGTGACGCTCGCTGCCTCGGCCGGCGGCGGCGCGTGGCTGGCGTGCGGGTTGCTATAGAGCAGCAGTAGCGGCTGAAAATGACCGCGCCGACACTTGTCAACCACGTGCGACCAGTCGGGACCGATCTCGCGCACGGCCGCGTCGTCAAAGTAGATCCAGACGCGGTGTCGGCTGTGGTAGAAGAAAGTGGAGTAGTGCTTGCCGTAGTAGGCCACCACGCCGACGAGACGGTGGCGCGTGGAGCCCGCCCAGCGCGAGTCCATCACCGAGTGGAACACGTCGCTCAGCTGAAGTTGCGTGCCGACGGCGGTGAGCACGCGCATTATATGCTCGAGGCGCGGTCGTTCCGAGTCCCACACAATGCCGATCGATACAATGTCGGGCCGGTTCATCAGCGTGCGACAGATTTGAATCTTGGCGCCGCATGCGCTCTGTACATCACACACATACACACACACACACAAGCAAATAGTGAGACACAATCACAATTATCATTCAGATTTGATTATAATTTTAGTGTCGTGTTATGAATGTTTCAACTTTGTATAATTTCTATGTATCAATATTAATGTATCATCGACGCGACAATTGTGGTGTCGATATGGCTATTGTGGTGTGATAGTTCTCGTGTTTGTTTTGACAATCACTGGTGTTAAACGGAGAATTAGTGTTACACTGTGTTCCAAAACAATGCTACAAATTGTGTAACTGCAATATCCACAGACGCACGCTTATTTAAGATCAAAAGACAGAATGAAGAGCAGTGGAAAAACACAATGTGGAAATGAAACGAAATCAGAACTGATCGCAAACACTGACACACAAATGTTAAATGCTAAAGGCCTCAAGTGACAGCTGCTACACGGTAAGAAACTGAAGCTTATGAACACACACAGGTGTGTCCCGTGCAGCCAAAATGCCAAAATGTACAACGACACGTACACAAACTCTAGGCTTTATTGTGAGATAATACGCCTAAAACATTTCGGTATTAAGTTAATTGATCGATTGAGGCAATACTGTATATGACATATAAATGGTTTCACGCATAACTATATACATGCAAAATCGTCTCAGTCATGAGCATATGCGGGCAAGCCCAGTGAAACAGATCACGTGCAATTACCGGACAATCACGAACATCTCCCATGCCGCCAGCCTTCTTCAATAGCGCGCCAAAATCTGTGACGTCACCAACAGACGTCGATACGCCCACTTTGCCAGTCATCAGCTGTTGTGCGTCAACTTGAGCCGACAACGCCGATGCACTCACATAATGCACCATCTGTCGAAAACACACACACACACACACACACACAAATATTTTATATTGCAATTGTACTGAAAAGACCTTTGTAAGCAGTGTAATAAAGCTATGAACTGAACACACACACACATACATTTTTTGACTGTGTGTGAATAGTTGAAAGCGCGTGTGCGAATGACCTGATATCTGCTAAGAATATGTTCTCATTTCTTTGTGTTATTTCTGTGCTCCAACAAGAAAATTTGGCTTGTCTTGCAGGCTATCTTGTCTTATTGGTTGTTGAAATAAAAACAGAGCCGACACTGAAGTAGCGGCGTTGCTAGCAGCTTGCCTGAGTGAACGAGAGAGGTTCGGAGGTGGCCCCGCAGGCGGCACACACGCTCTGCTCGACCAGACGCATAGCAAAGCGCTGGTGCGAGATGCAATGTCGCGACCGACACTGGTCGCCGTCGACACTGTCGCCGCCAGACAGGTGCACGTGCAACCGCTGCAATATTGTCTCCTGCAAGTGGCAACACAGTGAACACATGCATACACATGAAGATACACATGAAGATAAACACGGACGTGCATACTTATACACATACAGACACAGACACGCATATATATATACACACGTATAGATACAGATGCACACACATACACATACACGAGTATGCACAAGTGGATGACATGATTAATGGACAGGCAGTAAGATGCAGCACTATGGCTAGAATGGAACAGGTTATATTTGCGCAGCACAAAACAAACACCGCATACTAACAACAACAAAAAGTACGATTCTAGATGGCAACAACGATGGTGATGATGGTAACAATGATGATATGGTGGTAACAGTGATGGTAACATTGATGGTTATGTGGTAACAGTGATGGTATGGTGGTGGTAATCGTGATGGTAATAACGGTGATAACAGTGTTTGTGGTAGCAGTGATTAGCACTTACAAAACACTCCGCCGCATCATCCATGCAGCCCAGCTGAAATCTCTGCTGATCAAAGCAGCTCTCAGCCATGGCTCTGCGCAGCGTGTCCGGGTATAATACGGCCTTATCGCTGTGCTGAAACTGCTGAAACAACTCCTGAACACACACACACACACACAAAGACAAACACACATTAATATTGTACTACACGCCATCACAATGTATTAGTAATACACACTGTGATTTAGACAATATGACCAAAAATAATAAAAATATTAGCACATATTTGAAGTCATTCATAACACACAAATACGTGCATAAACACACATACACACACGCATACCAATATTAATAGACTACATCTTACGAATGGAGGAATTCACATTATCCCACTTGGCATCTGAAAAGCACGTAGCTAGCCTGTTATGGCCCGATTTCGATGCGATTTTGGCGTGCGAAAAACGTAAAACAGTGTGACATTATTCGGGGAATGTGCACTGGGAATGTTGTGGCCGACTTTCATCGCATAGCTTACGTGTTTTCAATGTTAGCACACCTACTACACGCTTGCAAATACGTGAATACACAAACGTGTGTGTGAGTGTGTGTGTCAGTACGTATTTTCACATACATCTGCAGATACACATAACGGTCGAATAGGATGAACTGGGGAATTCGCCACGCCAGCTCCCCGTGTAAATTTTCTCACATTTAACACACACACACACACACACACACACACACACAAACATACACAAGCACACACACAGAGGCATACCAAAACACACAATCATCGACAGTTTATGCACATTCCGCTGGAAGCATGTCGCCAGCTCGCAGCATATACACAAACATAAACGTGCGCATAAACACACACACAGGGGAGGACGTGACAACAGGTGGAGAACGGCGATGCTTATCAGGCAGTGGCACGATTACACACACACACACACGCAGAGAAATGCAGGGAAACCGTTGAATCGAGTGTAGCATACGAATGGCTAAGAGGATAACCTCGCAGTAACAACAGGCTTTACTTGTGCGCAAATGTGTGTGTGTGTGTGTGTGTGCACAAACAAAATACTAAATTATACTCCGGTTTAGATGTGCGAATTCAGAAGTGTGAATGTCAACATGGAAAATGAATATTCAACGTAATAGTAGGAGTCAGCGCCAAATAGGTTGAATACAGCTGAATTCTAGCTGTGACTTCAATGTTTGCTGTTTGAATCACGACTTTGCTAGCAACTCGTCAGGCTCTGTGAGGACAACTCGAGCGTTTTGCTGATGTTTCTCGATGAATGCACGTGTCTGTGCCTTTATACACTTGACTGTCCACGCGTGTCCACCGACAAGACACACTAACACACACACACACACACACACACACACACACACACACACACACACACACACACACACACACACACACACACAACTGACGCATCGAACCGTGACACCAGACAATAAGGTAGATTGGACATTGTTTAGACAGACACCGCAAACACACACACACACACACACACACACGTACGCCCATCGGTAGACTAACATGATCGCCTGAGGCAATGCGGTCTCGAAGAGAAAAATGCAGTCGCAGAATAGACAATAATCCTTGAATAAGAGTATACATGTACAATATGTATTTATGTATAATATGCAGGGATATAGGATAGGGACGCTAAATGTGTAAGGATTCAAGAACATTAGATTGAGAAAATTTGATTTAGCGAATTTCTTCCAGTCCCTCGCCTCCTGCAAAAGCAGCACATTACATTAGAACGCTAAACCTAACCTAACCTAATAGCTATGAAAAATATAGAAACGTTTTTGTGCGTTTTATATTAATTTGCATTATTAATGTTCTTGAATCCCTACACATTTAGCCTAGACCAGATTGGGTACAGATTCACTAGAAACATTTACTATGATCGCGTCATGTGTCTTTGCGATAATTAGACGCGGCAAAGCATCGATACATCGCATCAATTCGAACATATACTTTGGCGCAGTTATACGACGGCACACACTCATTGTTGACTAGCCAGACACACACGCACTGGCGACTAAAAGATGCGTATGTGCGGCGTTTGAATGAGGAAATTCAATGACAGCGATAGCTATTCTCTATGCCTCTTGATGATCAAGGCTTGATGAACACTGTAGTCATGTAATTTATACTGTTCGCATTCTCTCCCCGTATAACTTCGCTAATTAATTTTAGTGATAATAATAATAATATTGATAATAAATCAAATTGGTTCATGATACTGCTTTGAGCAATATCACAGGCAGCTCATAACCTCAAAATAAACCCCAAACGAACCTCGACACAGCGTTAAAGTTCACACACATCAAACTCAGATATGACAGCTCACGCTAGCTAAACGTGATGGATAAATCCACCATTACAGAGAAACGTAGAGAACGCAGAAAAGGTGTAATGAAATAGACATTATATACTATTTGTTTCACAGCAAGGCACTACTCTACACTGACTCAAGCAGCTACTGAAATTGCCACAACACTAGCTGTACATGCGTACATATCAGTGCTTACACACACACCGTTTGTGTGTGTGTATGTGTTGGTATATGTGTATGTGTGTGTGATTGCGCAAGTGCGCGCATTTTTTGTCTCAGTAAGTTGCGTGCACAATTGGTCGTGTTTCGACCAATTGACTGTTGGCACAGTAAAAATGTCAGCCGACAATGGCCAGTGTACATGCAGCCTGACTCACGACTTGCCGTCATGTACTGCCAGCGTGTACACCGTCACTCACACAAGCACACACATACATACTCACACACAAAAATACTAGAACAAGGCAAAGCCCGATCGGAAAGAATCAATTACAGGGCGGCTGCAATTCAAGGACAATCAAGAGAAACACAATAATGGAATCGCACGAGACGGCAGCAGAAATAATGCCAAGATCAGTAGCCGGTTAAACGCGTTTTATACCAGTGGCGTCACCAGGCAGAGTAGAGAACAAGGTTAGAATGAGCCGCTCTGACAATATAGCCAGGTGTTCCAGTTGATCCAACAACTGTCATTTCTCATAATTATCACGAAATCCTCTAAGCAGCCGTACAAAATAGCGACCTTTTTCACTGTGTCTATGTACCAGTGGCCGCGCCAGGATTTTCCTGTTGGGGGGACGGAAGCGGGGCTAAGAAACTTTGGGGGCCTCAGAGGAGGACCAATCTTTTGTGGAGTATTACACACAGCCACCGAACGCGTCTACCGAACGCGTCACAGCCAAACAAGCCTACCTGATACGCCAGCCAACACACACACACACACACACACACACACTGGACACGCATACACTGCCAACGTCGAGATGCGTGAGTGTGCGTGCCTTTATCTCTTTGTATCAGAGCTTTTTGTGCGACAGCCTCAGAACGCATGGACGCGCATGTACCTGTGCGTGTGTGTGTGTGTATGTACGGCAAGCAGAGATCAGCATGCACGAACTTTCACAACAGCCTCTCAACCAGGAGACACACACACACACACACATACACATCAGTGAGATAGTACACCCGCCGTTGCTACAGTGGCAGACAGTGAAGGCACGTGCATCGCTACCGTGGACACACAAACATACACACACACAACGCGACATAAATCACAATGCCATTTGAATATCGACCGACCGACCAACCATTGCCACCAATCATACACACACACACACACACACACACACATACATGGGTCGCCAACAATACCCGGCGTGTTTATGTGTGTGTGTGTGTGTGTGTGTGTGTATGTGTGTATGAGGTGAATGAAGCGGTTACTTGTACGTGAATGTGGTCGCGACTAATGTGCAATTTGAATATGCAAGTTACACCCGCGCACACACATACACACATACATACAAGCATTTTGCTGTTTAAAAAAAACACACACACACATAAGGTAGGATATTGCGCCAGGTGCAACCGGAAGTGTGAGCGAGGAATGCAACGATATCGAATGATGGAAAACGCTGGAGATGGAAAGTGATGATGATGACGATGGCGGTGATGATGGACGAGCAGGTTGCGGAAGTGGACCGGATGTGTTGTCTTCGACTGTGGGTCAATCATGCATTCACCGGGCGCCAGCGAGATCAATCAAGATGAACACACACACAAACACACACAAACACACACAGACACACGGTTGGGACCACAATGCTCGCTGATGATATTGTCTGACAGTGCAACAACCAACCATCTGACAACATCTGGCAACCCGACTGTCTGTGTGTGTGTGTGTGTGTGTGTGTGTGTGTGTGTGTGTCTGTGCTAATTAAGCGTTCACTCGTCCGCTTGTGCTTGTGTGTGTGTCTGTGTATGTGTGTCTGCATGATCAGCTTGAGATAAGAAAAAGACCCGCTACCTGATCACGTGGAGCCACAGACAGCCACCACACACCCACACAGACGTACACACGCTGCCACAACTGGTCTGCTGGGTGGAGTGGACACAGCGACAGATTGGCTGAGACGGTTAGTTTAGGCCGCTGCACAGGTCGACAAGACAACACAACACTGGCTTCTGCTATGGAGGCGGTCGTCGCTGATGAAAAAGCTCAATGGTGCGGGTGGCACGTAGCACGTGGCACGTGGCGAGGGCAGAAGCCATTAGAAGTACCGACATGCAGACAGACAGACAGAAAGACAGGCAGGGCGGTGGCCGATTGGCTCACAAACACACACACACACACACACACACACACACACATCTCTCTCATACACCCACACACACACACACACACACACAGAGTAAACAACTCGACTAACAAGATACAACAAACAACACTAATATATCAGCATCAAATAACACACACACACACACACACACACCAGAACAGGTGGGTAGCGAATAGTTGTGTTTTAAACTAACAGACGTAGTTCATTTTCTTTCATCATTGCGAAAATCAGTGATAAATGACCTCATCTGATTGCACGCACACACACCCTTTCCCATAAATCCACCCTTACACACACACACAGAAAGAGAGAGAGCGTGGTGACTTAAGTACAAACTAATTATGAAACCAGATAAGCGATGAGTGAACCAGACCAACCCCACAAGATCAATGTAGCTGGAACAAATGAGTGTGGGCGTGTGTTTATGCGTAGTTTCTGTGTTGTGTGTTAACTCACACATACACACACACACCGACAGACAGACAGACAGACAGGCAAAATCCACTGAACTACATGTTGAAAATCACCCGGAGTGGTAAAAAGAGCGGTAAAGACTTTACCAAATGCTAAAAGAAGATATAAGGAGCCACGTTGAGGAAAGCTTAAAAAGGTTAAAACATTGAGTAGAAAAGTGTAGAACAGGCGATCATACCTCGAAGCAATCCGTCAGAATGACCCAGTGCGGACAGTGGGTAGCATGTGTGTGTGTGTGTGTGTGTGTGTGTGTGTGTGTGTGTGTGTGTGTGTGTGTGTGTGTGTGTATTTGAGTTGTAGCTAGCCAGAACACGGTGGCTCGAGGCAGTGATGGAGACAAGCTTGTGGAAGACGCCCACCCATCCATGGCCAACATTTGCATTTGGAGTTACATTTAGAGTTGTTAGAAACGCATATTCGTAAATGTAATGCAACATCAACTGTTGCCAACTACACACTTCACACACAAACACACGCACATACACACACACATGCACGCGCCTAGAAACACCGTTATCGAGGCAAATCAATTCTGCATTGTTCAAACACCTCCACAAATATAGATATGCACACAAACACACACACAAGCACACACATACACACACACACACAATGAAGGCAGCCAGTCTGTAAGTCTCTGGAGCGTGAGAGAATTGTGCACGCAGGTGTATGTGTGTGTGTGTGTGTGTGTGTGTACGTGAAAGGCAAATACACACAGATAATGGTCAACGAAAAACGCAGGCAGGCAGGGTCAAGCGAGTTGTTGTTGCTTCTCACCAAAGGGTCATCCGGAGTGCCACGGGTCATACACACACACACACACACACACATACACACACACACACGCCGACACACAAATACACACTGGAATGCTCCCATACTTATATCCACAGTCAGCCCTTCACAAAATTACAGGTCCAACAAGCATTTACATGCCCACACACACACAGACACACATAGAGACGCTTAGTTGCGTATTATATACAGGTAAAGTGCAGTCGGACACATGGTGTTAAGATGGCTGTGAATGCCGAAATAACACGGCGCAATTTTCCAGGAAAACCGCACTTAGATGCTGTGAATAAGAGCACGTCCACCATATCTAGAGAGACTAGAGAGAGAGAGAGAGGAGAGAGTGTGAGATCGGCAAGAAAGAAAGAGCGAGGCGATGCAAGAGCGCAAATTGATTGAACTCCAGTTGACCTCACAGCGACGAGGTCAAACTGCATCGCGTCATAACAACCACAACACGTAGCCTTACACCGCGGCCACAGTGTGTGTGTGTGTGTATGTGTGTATGTATGTGTGTGTGCTGGTTTTGTTGCGTAGCGTAACAAGTTGCCCGCTTGAAAAATAACCAAAACAAATACAAATTGACAACTGAAAATTGACAACTATTCAGCCTTAAACCTCACATGCCGATCTGAGGCAAAACACACACACAACCACACACACACACATATGGACCCAGTGGGTGGGTGTGTGTGTTCATATTTGATGGCATGTGGTGGCTGGATTATTGACCGATATAATTGAAATCATGACGCAACATGCTGCTTATAATCAAACGAGCGGATATAATCAGCAGTTGGCCGCACGATTGTGACCGCCGTCACAAATGGACCACACACACACACACACGCACATGCACTTGTGTGTGTGTGTGTGTGTGTGTGTCTGGAAGCAGCGGTATATTTGAGTGCAAGCAGATGTTCTAGCGAAATTTACCTGGCGTAAAATTCGGCGAGTTGATCGACGCAACCACACACAAAAAATTTAAAATCCGGTTTGATTTGACACGGTCTAATGCCGCACTGCTAAATCGTAGCAAGCGTGTCAAGCGTTCTGTTGACCGCTGTGTCCCATCACTATTATCATGCGCACAACTGATACAGTACCAGCACTAACCCACTGAGCTCAGACTAGGGGTTCTCACATGTTTCAACAACATAAGTTGCCTTCATGAGTACCGATATTCTAGGATGCTCTCCTCCTGTTTTCTCTGAAATCCTATTGCCGAAAAAGGCAATAGAAAAATTGACGAAGAGAAGATTATGCCATTTTTTTCACAAAAATAACAATTATTTTAACTAAACCCCGCAAAAAAGTACAATCTGCAACAGTGTTGCGTGATGCCGAAATTATGGGCATAGTTGCTAGGCATTGTGAGTCCCTGGTTCAGACAGACGCCTGCGTAATTGCCGTCTAGCTGGAATGCGGGCCGTCTAAATCCAAACAGCTGCACCAATCAGCCACATGCTCGCCCTTCCAGCTGCCAGCCACTCCACATATGGTGTCCGAACAAGCACACGCGCGTCTACAAGCCCAGTTTTATATTCGTGTGTGTGTGTGTGTGTGGATGTATGCACAATGTGTAGCTCGTAACGGTATCGCCGAATGTTTAGCGAGTGGCTGTGTATATGCATGTGTGTGTGTGTGCACATTTGATTGGCAGGTACTGACGGACAACTGTAAACACACACACACACACACACACACACGCACACATAAACACAGACAGCTTTCGCGACCGCTGTTACAGAAACTGTGTCTGTCTGTCAGCGCGTGTATGTAACCCGACACTGTGTCACGTGACTCAGTGTGACATCGCAGTGCACTTGTGTCAGGTCGCACTGACACTCTGACACTGACACGCCTGTGTGTGTGTGTGTGTGTGTGTGTGTGTGTATGTTGATGTATACTTGTATGCAAATGTACACGGCGAGTGTTTGTTTGTACCGATAGAGCAATACACGCGTCGAGCCATATAATTGTGCCTGGTGCACAAAACCGGTTCAACACTTCGCATGAGTTCAAACACGCAAATAGGTTCATGATCGCGCTTGACTTGGAGTACATCTGCTATCCAAGACAGTCTCAACGTGGGTCAACGTTGGAACTCCGATAGAGCAGTGATAAATGTTTACAACTTGACAACTTCCCAGACAATCAAAGATCTGCCCTTTCATCTGTACCACAGACAATTTCATGAAGTTCGAGTGAAAACTACGCATAAAATAAACACACTAAAATATTGACGTAATAAAAAAATGGGTGATAAACATTGCATCAATAACCACACTTTACAAAAACGTGAGCATTTGGCTGATGTAAATATTATAAACACATCCTTATCACATGCAAAATACCCATACAAGTAAACGCATAAAACCGTTGCCATATAAACCGCATAGTTAAGAGGATAAATTGAAATAAATTAACACAATACACTTGAGCTAGCGCTGTCAAGTGTAGTTCATTAAGCTTTCCTGTGATTTACGAGCGCAAACTTTACTGAGATGACTAATGTAACAGTGTGGAGTATATTAACGCCAATGCGTAGAACATAATTGTACACAAGCAAATAAACATGCAAATAGGGAGAGAGAAAGGCGATAATCATACATGGTGATCGTGTGCATAGTTACTACACCGAGAACGCATTAGATACAATCCCGTCAGATGTTGGTCGATAATGTCTGAAATGTGCGTGTGTGTGTGCGTGCGTGTTCCTCGAGTGTTTGAGAATGAGAGAGAGCTCCGTTTCATGTCGCAATCCAGACCGACATTTCTCGGCACAATTAGCAACAATTAGTGAACAACCACAATGGCACCGCTAGCCCCGGAATGACGGTGGAAAATGGCAGCGTCGAGGTCATAAAAACACGTTCAAGTTGTTCAGCAAACCACCGCCAACTATTGTGAATGACCCACATCTCAGCTGCCAAAACATCTGATACAATCAGATAATTTCGCATGCTTGATTGTGCCGTACAATTACAACCGAACAAAATAAAACAACTCGCATCGAATGACCGTGTAATTGACTAAATTTATAGGGCTACCTCTTTGAAGGTCATTAAGAGGGAACAACCCTCAAACAACTCGCCAACGAATTGTCCATCTGAAGAAGTGTAGTGGTTTGTGAAGTGAAGTGTGTGCACAATCAAGAACCCACTGCCAGAGCTTCAAGGATTCAAGTTATCTCTGACAATCATGACATAACTGAAAGCTCGCTTCACCGCCGAAACTGGAACAACCTGGTACATGCACTCCCAATCCGGTGCATTGTGACTGATCAACACCAAGGCCAACATCCACACGCAAGGTCAACTCAGCATAACCCCACACTTCACCGCTGTCTCCTGCAGATAACGCCATCAGCGCATAGCGCTGCGTACGCCAGAAATATACGCGCCACTATACGCAACATATGAACACATTGCTTAGTTCCAGACTGCACAATGTATGAAACAATTTCAACCATGACTTGGGACATTGCTTCAATATCCAAATGCAGTTTCGTTCTGGTCCAGTGGTACTTTGTTCCTTTGTTCTCTGATTCCACACTTTTTAATCAGCCGAAATCCTTCATTTTCAACAATCCCGCGCTGCGAAATTCAGCAAATGCAGAAACTGGAGTCAATATGCAAATTCATATAAGTTGTATTCATACGGTAGATACCGTCATGTAGTCAGCCATTCTAGACTTTTGCGTGGCCTCTTCCGAAAACCATCTGATTCACTTATTCACTCATCTAAATATTAATACACAGACACACATACTTCCCGTTTCGGTTGTGTGTGCTTGTGTGGGTATGTATGTTCAAGTTCAAGTTCAAAGTTTATTGCCATGAACAACATAAAAGTACAGTGACAAAATATCAAACAATTTGGCATAGTCTGTCGAGTGATTACTCTTGGACAGACACGTTATAAATATATATACATTAACAAAACATTTAGACATACTCTTGTGTGAAAAAATAGGTCACAAAAAATGGCATGTAATATACTTAGAACAACACATCAGTATAGTTGTAATATTAAGCTCCAATGAAACAACAATAATAACATGAATAGTATAAAAACAATAAGGAGTAACATAACTTAAAATGTAACCGCAATCTTGTTAATATGGTTATTATATATCATTCTGAATTTGCATTTTGTTTCTCTAAAAAGAATTTTTTCAATCTATTCTTAAATTGTCCTATAGATTCAGTGTTTACTGTGGATTTTAATTCACTGGGTAAGGAATTCCAAATAATTGGTCCTGAGTATAAAAACGAATTTTTAAATAATATAGTTCTGAATGGTGGTGGACTCAAATTCAACTGACTATGTCTGGTGCAAAAGTCATGATCCGACATACTGTATAAACTATCACTAATTTGATTATTTTTTAAATAACGAAATATATTTAGTATCATGAAATACTTCATTACATTGGGAAATTTCAAAATTTTGAATTTATTGAAAACTTCATGTGATGACTCATATTTCTTTTTGTAGCCAATAGTTTTTATTATGGATTTTTGAACTTTGAACAAACTATTTATAAAAGACGGCCAGGTAAACGCCCAAACTGACACTCCATAAATTAATTTCGAGTAGCAAAAGGTATAATATAATACAATCATAATTTCCGGGGTTAACCTATCTCTTAATCTATAAATTAAACCTGAATATTTAGAGATTTCAATGCCTAATTTGAGTATATGTTGTTTCCAATTCAAATTTTCGTCAATTGTTATTCCAAGAAATTTTGTAGTGGGTACTCTCTCTATGAAATCATCTTCAATTTTTATTGGCTCAAGATTGTATTTTATAGATCTGTTTTGAAATACTACAACCTTTGTTTTACTGACATTTAATCTTAATCCATTTTTTCTTAGCCAAGTTTTAATATCCATCATTGTCTGGCATATTTTTATATGTAATTCAGTTAGATTTTTTGTACATATTTCAACACTCGTGTCATCAGCAAAAAGAGTAAATCTAGCATCATTAGTGGAATTCTCAACATCATTTATGTATATTAAAAAAAGAATGGGACCCAAAATAGAACCTTGGGGGACTCCACAATCAATTTTTTTAATACTAGACTCATGTCCATTACAATTTACAAAATGAATACGATTTTCTAAATAACTCTTAAATAATTTATTCGGGATTCCTCTAACACCAATATTGCTTAGCTTTTTCAGCAAAATTTTGTGGTTTAGAGAATCAAATGCCTTAGAAATGTCTAAAAAAGCACCAGCTGTAAATAATTTTCCATCCAAATTTTCGTATATTTTTTTAACAAAATTTAACAATGCATCATTAGTTGATATGTTTTTTCTAAAACCAAATTGTTGATTCGATAATAATTTGTTTTGTTCAAGAAATGAGTTGAGTCTTTTTGCGATAACTTTTTCAAAAACTTTACTAAAGCAAGGCAAAATTGAAATCAACATGTAGTTATTTATGTTTTTCTTTTCACCCGATTTAAATATTGGTATAGATTTGGCCTTTTTTAAACTTTCTGGGAAAATCCCTGTTTCAAGCGATAAGTTAATAATATATGCTAAAGGCTTTCTTATATGTTCAGATATAATTTTTATTGTATTTCCAGAAATTTCGTCGTATGTGTGTGTGTGTGTGTGTGTGTATGCAAGCTGCAGACAGGAACCTCTCATCGTGTCGACCAGGAAACATCAGGGGTGAAGAAGCGGTATAGTCACTTCCTTCAGCGTCCATTGTTTCAGCGGGGAACAAGATACACATACACCAGCTGACATACTTGTGTGTATGTGTGTGTATGTGTGTCTGAATGTGTCTTCTGTAGTATTGCAGCCTGATACATGCCAATGAAGAAGAGGAAATATAAAAACGTTTAAACTGGCGCGATTCACACACACACACACACACACACACACACACACACACACATGTACGAGCACAGAAATGACAGCTAGCCTGGACATACGATATGTTCGGCAAAAAGGCCTGGAGGCCAAGGAAGCGAGAGGAGAGGAGAGGAGAGGAGAGGAGAGGAGAGGAGAGGACACACTAGCAAGAGCAGCAAGATGAATGTCTACCTGGAAGATGACCACGCATGTTCCACACATGTCCGGGTGGGCGTAACAATACACACACACACACACACAGGCGGCCGCTATAAATAAACACACACACAAATGGGAACACAAGGATGACAGACAGACAGACAGACAGGGACGCAGACACATTGAGGAGTGCGCATTGAGAGTGTCTGCAGCGAGGTAAATCAATCAGTGTGTGAACAGCGGCTGACAGACATCGAGACCGCCCAGGTGACGATGTCGAGTGGTTCCACTCTCAATGTCTCACACCCCCGCCCAACACACACACACACACACACACCAGCACAAACACATGTACATTTATATGGACACGTGTCGGTACTCAGTTGATCGCGCAGTAACGGAAGTGAAGCAGTTATAGACAGACATGCTGCTCATATCTCAGTGTATGTATGTGTTTTTTAGTATACAGGTATATCTACAAGCACACACACACACACATGTAAATGAGAGTAACATTTTATGGAAGCAGTGTTGTCGCGAATAACGGCCAAGTTAATACGTTGCCGAAGCCAGGCCTCTCTCGCGGCTCTCCCGAGCGCTCTGGTATTTCCCGGCCTACGATTTTCACGAGCGTATGCTGGTGTGTGTGTGTGTGTGTGTGTGTGTGTGTGTGTGTGTGTGTGTGTGTGTGTGTGTGTGTGTGTGTGTGTGTGTGTGTGTGTGTTACTTGATGAGTGGATTTCATTCAATCTTGCCAAGTGAGGAAAACGATCAGCGATGTCAAACACACGAGAGGCCCGCCCGCAAATGAGAACACGCCAGTTTTGTGCGAGAGTGCGTGTCTGTGTGTGTGTGTGTGTGAAAGAAAGAATATGTGTGTGTGTGTGTGCAAGTGAGGACGAGCCCCAGGCGGAATATTTACATCACAGGTTCATTAACGCCTGTCACAAGAGACTGGCAAGAACGCACGCTAGGCAGACATATTAGGCTCGGGGGATCATTCCACACTGCGCGAACTAATGACCGTGTTCAGAGATAAAAATTCATACAAAACGACTGATATTGTGCATAGATATGAATAGATAATTCAGTTTTCACAAGCAATTTTCATGAAATCATCTATCATTCTAGATGGAAAATTCGTCATATGTTGAACGTAGCATAATGACAGACAGGTGATAAACATTCTCTTCGGGCAGTATCGATAGACCTATTTAAAAGGAGCCTAATTGACAACTGATAAGTCCACACAGACCAGGTGGCATGTAAGGTGTGTTATCTCTAAGTGCACACATGCAGACATGCATGCAGACAGACATACATGAGAAATCACCCGCCTCTAATCAATAGAAGTCGACACTGTTTTTCTTATTGTCCACTCTTTTTTTCCACCGACCAAACATATATTAATAGCCAATAATAACTACCTGGTCACGAGGTTGCAGACAACACAAAAACACGCGCATGCCCCTGTCATCAGTGGCGCAAGCAGTATGAGAAAAACGGGGGGCTAGACAATATGACTATATGCAAAAATCTCCATTAAGAAGTTCAGCGAATAAAAGTGATTTTAAACGTGGTCGAATAGACGTTGAGAGACAGTGTATCACACAGTGACCATTCAGAATCATGAGATATCAGTTATGTCATGAGGTGGCGTTAACCTTATAACCTCCAAGCTTGTAACCTTCCTTCGTCGTCTGCGTATCTATTGCCTTCAAACATGCATCCATCTCTGCTGCCATAACATATTAATAACAAGGTCTATCTGATGTCGCGCCACCAAAAAACACGTTTAACGAACATCAATGTATCTATATGTGCATGTATGTGTGTGTGTGTGTGTAAGTTGGAGAACGCACTGCATGTACTGTCTGCATATGAAACCGGTCTTCGATGTTGAATCAATCACAAACCAGACCCGTTCATCAACGACCACATCACGCATAACTCAATCTGTTTACCGGACGATTTTACGAGCAAAAACACGCGCACATGCCCACAAGCTAGCAGCCGGCGTTTGTATGTCTGTCTGTCTATCTCTCTGTGTGTGTGTTTTTCTGTCCGTCTGTCGTGTGGAGCAAGAGGCACACCTGGACATTAAGCTTCTGCTCACGCACGAGACGCATACTTTTCTCAGTCAGTGAGAGATGGACGAAATATTCTGCTCAGACAGTCATCTCATGCGGTCGGCACGCGCCAGCACGGGGCCAGTTCATTAGGCCACATTCACCCGTTCATGGTGCATCTACGCCTGCACCAGGCACACACGCAACCACCTCCAATAGGCGGTGTGTGTTCGTGCCCAAGTGGTGTCTCGACCGCGAGTCAGTGTACAATACGGTCGCCGCACTAAATCACCGTGCTAGTCGCAGGACAATGTCACAGTCACAGTCCCTGACACACCTGGAAGAGTACGCTGTGTTGTTCTGCTGCCGTCGTGCACGCACCACTACACCATGTGGGGTTTCTTTATGTGAGTGCCAAGACAACTCGGGTGGCAGCGGTCCCATGAACGAGCGTAGTCTCTGCACGCACACTCTGTCACTTCTGAACACTATCTCAACATGACTAGTGTGTACGCAACCAAGAGCTTGCACAATTAAGAATCAAGGTAGAACACCAATCCACAATCATCATGCAAAAAAGTGGCAATCCACCTCGATAGATCAGAAATGGAGAATTGTGCATTTCAAATAAGCTATCAAACGTTAGCTTGACAGCTATGTGTATCGGAGATTGTATTGTATGAAAAGCAAGGCGTCTGTCTGTCTGGTGGCCGCGCTGTGCTGGCATTACTCAATTCAATGAGCAGGCAGGCGCTAGTGGACACATTCTCAAGATGTACGACCATGTCGCACGCACACACAAGCACACACACACAAACTCAGAAGAAAAGGAATGAGCGAAGAAAGAGGAAGACAGAGACATGCATATACTCACACTCTCTCTCACACACAAAACACAGACATACACACACAGACACACGCAGGAAGGATGCTTGGTCATTGTGTTTCGTGCCACTCTGTCTAACTAGGTCACGGACGAACGCCGTAATACAAAACACTAAAGCACAATTCAATCTATACATGCGCCAGTGGGGGTGATATATACTTGAATCCTAGACAATATACGGTAGAAAATCGTGTAAAATCATTGTTTTGTTCGCTCAATAACAGAAATATTATAATATACAAGATAATGCACCTTGATTTACTCGTGGGAGAGCAAATAAAATATTGACGAACGATGAATGAACACAAATAGATACACTCATATACACGGGTCTCTATTGACATCTGCACTCCAAATGATCATTCAACCAAAGGCTCACACACAATGGTAAAACACATGTCATGCCCGACACACGGTGATTTGGATAATGATAACATTGTTTCTTTGTCATGTGCACAATGACAGCGTTCAATCACACAACACGCGCGAAATCGAGCGGGAAACGAAGACAACGCCTGCGTGTGTAGAATTCGTCACGTGCGGCAAAAACCACGACATACACACGCACACACACATACACGCACTCTTCTGATCGACCACTGTTGCAAGGCAAGAAACCCATGGCTAACGGTGTAGTCTTTCAATGTTCATAACCCTCATCTCATCAATATGCAACACGCAACACACATGCACACAGTCACACGCACGCCGTTGGAAGACGTAGTGGTAGTCACGTCGCTTAAAGACGTGATACGTTCGATGTCAAAGACGTGAATATCTTCATTGTGAATGTGCAACATTGTGCGTCAGAGAAAGAACGCTCACAGCTTCACTGCGTACACACAAACAACTGACACACGCTAGCTGAGTAGAACAGGTGAACAAGTATTGATAATATAGACTGGATGATGGCTGGATTCGATCACGTTTCATTGGACGCAATAGTTTGCGTTTATATAACAGTATGCGAATACACAATAACTGCGAAAACATTCAAACAAAAAGTCCATTAACTTTTTCAAAACCACTCAAAGTCCACGGACTAATTTGATATAGCATTTAACCGCAAGATAGTCGTTAACACAGCAGGTGAAATCATTTCCACCACACCTTCCTCAGCGCAATCACAATTACAACGGATGCAATTTAAACGACAAGCATTAACCGGTGTGGCAAAGGCATGGCTCATGACATTACCCTAATTCTCACGTGAAGAAACACTTACACATTTGTTTGTGTGTGTGTGTGTGTGTGTGTGTAAGCGCATGAGTTTAAATGCGCAAGTGCTTGCGACGCCTCGTGTAGTTGTTATAATTCGAATGCTGACGGAGCGAGGGGCAACATAACCATGGCGTGTCCGACTACGCAATAAAAGTTACCGCCTGCCTCCGGGGCGGGCGGTCACCGCCGTCGCTGCCTCGAATTCTATCACAACAGCACATCGGCCGGTCAGTCGTGGAGGGGGACGTCAACTAGCAGCAACGAGGGACAGAAAAACCACTTGTGCCGCGCATAACCCGAGGAAAGTGGTCGTACACATATGCCGTGTTTCGTCAACAAGTCATTAACCATAACACCCGACTAACTCGAATATACGGATCACTCTCTTTTTCTTGTTCTCGTCCTCTCTCTCTCCCTCGTCGCTGACAATATTGCCACAATCGGCTGTCTCAATAGCCGTGTGGAGTGGCCGAGTTGAACGTCGATGCCATTTAGTGGTTGATTGTGACGAGGGTCAAGAGTAAGTCACAAGAGGAAGACCAATAGGAGAATTTGAAGCAACAGTGCAAGCAAAAACACATCAGATCCAGTGAAATATAAGAGCTTCTCATCAGTAATCAGTGCTTCTCTAAGACTATAGTCATTTAAACTTGATTGTCGATTTGAGCAGACAATTTCATCATAATTTACCTCGATCAAATTGATCACCCGAACGGAACAGAGAACGTTGATAGTGGTTATTACAAGCGAGATGAATAACAGTGTAATGACCACATTCCATAAGACTGGCATAAGTTTTTAGGCCCAAATCCAAGGGCAGCGGGATAATTTCCCCATCAGATAGTACGTTCCTTCATACGTGCAAAAACTCAGGCACAAGACTCAACCAAAAAACATGTTTCGCTGTTTTTAGATTTTATCATCACCACAGGTGATAAGCAAACTTCCTATCAGCAAAAAAACCAATCTCAAGATCGCATACAACTGCAGGAATTTGCAGAGATTAGCGGAAAACACTAATCGCACTTGTCTCTCTCGAGAGTACAGGTGTCTGGTGTTTGGTTTTTACACGCTTGATCTTACAGCGAGGAATTCGCTTCAGCTGGTTTACACGACAGCAGGTATGACTACACATCGCGTGAACAATATCGCACCAAGCCATCGACTGTGTGTGACCCGCAAACAAATGACCAACACACTGGCACTATCTAAATTGAAATCAACCCGAAGGACACAGCCGCGTTCACAGAATTCTACTTCCCTCCATTTGCTCTCTCTAGACTCTAGACCGGAGTGATCTACAAGGTTCATGACAGTCTACGTTAACGGGGAACAATGAAAATATCACATGACCCCACTTTGTATGCAAACCAATTTTTCCCGGACAAACCACCAGGAAGCCTGCCGAACCATCGTATATGCGCAGTAGAGATAGCGAACTCGCTCGTGTCTATCATAACACGAGTATGCGCCGCGTTCGAAGACGGCATGACCGTGACACTATCCTGACGACCGTGACACGTGGCATGAGGCATGGCGCGAATAGAAAAACACCAGTGGGCCGCAATGCGCGTGCATTTGTGCGAGTGCGCGCGCTTGTGATCTGTTGTCGACGTGGTTGTGAAAGTGGGTCGTGGCGAGCGGGCCATATGGATCGCGACCTGCCGGTCTCACTGGCACCATCGCGTGTCACGACCTGCGTGTCAAGGGTCGGTACCAGTGTAGCCATCCACGGCCAGAACGCAGGCGACTGGGGCGGAGGCACCGTCTGGAGGGCCGACACCGCGAGCCAGCACTCCTTCACAATAGAGCTGGGGCTCAACACCAACACCTCGCCAACAAAACAATAGCAGCAGCGAGGCATCTCCAAGACGGTCACAGACGTCGACTGCTTGTATTGAAAAAGATTACGCACCATACATCAACTGCAGCGAGAACACACGCATACACACGCACACATACATCCACGCTTGCAATAAGAGTACACATGATTAATTAAATGGAAGGGCTGGCTTTAATTAACAAAAAAGAATATATCACACACTCTTGTCACAGACCTGTGTTCTCTCCAATGAGCTAACGAGTTTTTAAACAGGCAAATGCTTACTACTTTGCAAACACGACCTGAAAAAACTACCATCACCGTATACCGTCAACATTGACGAATAAAGTCGGGATCTGCAAATAACCGCATATGTGTATCAAATGCACTTTATTGATGTCACGTCAGTTTTCAACATCTCATTTCTGAGAGCCACGTCTTGTGGCATGCCATCCCCACGAGGTGAACACACCATGTGCCTTTTTATGACCGGGTAATAACACGGTGATGGGGAAAGCGCATCAAATGCATCAGTCTTTTCTGGCGGATAAGTGATGACGAATTAATCTTGCGAAAGTTGTTACATCACAAGATCTCGCATCTCGTACTTGTATCCAATACTTGTATCCAATCCACCCACCGTGGACTTTATTTTCAGCTGGACTCTTGTTGATTTTTGCTAGCTCTTTCGGCTGCATCTTTGCGACTCAAATATCCACACTCACGTCACCATCAGTGGTGGCGTGACCTTTGTCAATGATCGTTGAAGACATCTCTTCGAGCGTCGCCGACCGCTCCAAATTGAAACCCGACTGACGATTCATCAGCTAACAAACCGCGGTCGACATCTGTAGCCGCCGCGGGGTTCCGGCAACTCGCCGGCAAACGACGGACGTGACACTTAACGGAGCGACGCCTGCTAATGACACGATGTCGTGCCGCAGTGTCATCAGCATCCGTCAAAGGTCGACGCATCACCCTTGACTCCCCGCAGCTCTCCCAGCGCAGCTCACACGTAATTGGGAAATAGACGCACCAAGAAGCACATTCACAGCTATATATGTATTAAAAGGTGTATGTCTACGTGAGTGTACAAGGTGAAAATGAGGAAACTTGAATTATGCCGAATATTGTTGGAATTGTGCCATAGTCAAATAAATGTTAAAATATTAAATCCCTATAAATAAATATTACATGCTATACATATTGATGTCTTATGTATATTTACTGTCAGTTTGCAGAAACAAAAATAAAATTCATATTCATGTACGCGCATTCTTTGTAATGTAAAGTTTCATCATTCCCTGACATTCTGATGCATCATAAAAGTATAAAATACCAGAATTGGCCACGATGAACGACGGCTAAATGAAGATAAAAAGCAACACCAAACAATGATGGGAGCAAAGCGAGAGCAGCTGGCGAGAGCGGGGTAAAACAAAGGGTGTGGTGCGGATCATGGCGGCAGCATTGGTCACGAGCTTGCACGCACTCATCGACGGCCCACTCCGCGGTCATTGTCACGATCTGGGCTCGAGCCAGCCGCATCGTGAGCTGCTGTTGAGTCGCGCCAGTGTATGCGGCGACACAAGGCGGGGGCGTATGAAAGAAATGGACAAGACACACCAGACCAGCACAGGATTGGAAACTAGCGCCCGGGATTATTATGGAAAATTATGAACTCTCTTAGTCATTTTGAAGCAAGAAAGATGGCCAGTATCAATATAATGTAGCAAAGAAAAGGTACCTTCAATTGGCATAATCTTCACACGAAAAAATTTGAAAGAAAAAATAGGGAAAGAAAAATAAGTTAAAAATGGATCAATAATGACGATAGGAATGCATACTTTTCCGTATTGTACTTGTTACCGTGACTGTAGTTTTTATAGTAGAGATTATCAATGTGGTTGGATAAAACACAGGACACCTACATATACGTCCACGGGCAAAGAAGAAAATGTGCCTGATCAGAGAACAAACCAATATATATTATTGACAACTGGTAGAGTAACATTACAACTTTCATTATTACCAGTCAATCAGCATACAAGGCGAAAGCCACGAGTGCCACAGTTTTTATCCCACTTACTATGCGTGTCTCTGTGTGACGCCCGACAATGAGATGCTAAAAAGTGCATCTTTGCTCTCATCAACAAAAACTTAATCCCAGACGCACAGTAAAAACACACCAACAGACACATTTAGCGACAAAAGCACATGCACACACGCACGTGGGAGTGCGAGTGAGGCTGTCGCTCGTCATACAGGCGACAACTTGACACTTTTTGCCCTGGAACCAGCATCCTTGATAGCGACAAGGGCAATGACACTTGTAATCACATGTAAATGTAATTGAGACGCCCTGTAAATCGACGTCTGGCTGAGTTCTACACAATGTCATACGACAGACAAACAAGTATGCACAAATAATCACAAGTCCAAAACGCAGGAATTAGTTGAGACAGAATTTATCCATGCATCTCGCCAATCTTCGCTGTCTTTATCAAAGAAGTTGCGTTTGTCATGTGCTTTTAAAACATACACAGTAGGTTCAACAACACTCGTAGCTCAGCCGTCTACGTAAACAACACTGATATCTTACACAAACCGTGTTTTCAAACTCGTTTGCACAATAAGCGCACGCCTTGATTGATTCTCCTCTTTCAGCCGTATCACATAAGCTCAAGAGCTAGCCTCTTGTCAAATGCTATGCATGATATCACGATACACACAAAGTGTGGTAGCAGTACTTCATGTTATGGACGACGTTATGAGCGCAGCCATTAGACCCAGATAAGAGCTGAAGAGGCATAAGATAGGCACGGCGAGGAACTTCTATAGAACGGGTTCACTAAGTGCGTGAGCAGATATACCCCATCTGCCAACGGCACTCAATTCAAGCCGGTTGATATGCAAAACAATAGAGCCGACAACGACCGATGGAAAAAACAGCCCGCGGCGGTTTTGATAGACACATCTTCAGTGTTCCCAGTGCGTCCAGCGACAATGTGATGATGAGGCGATGGCACGCTAGGCTGGGGAGAGCTAAGTAGAAACACGCTAGGCTGAGAGTAAATTTCTCCCATCCCCTTTCTCTACCTTTCTCTCTCTCTTGTGTGAGAGATTCACGCGCACAGTCTGATACATCAATCAAAGAGATTAGAAAAAGCGACACACTAGAGCAGGACAGCCCGCAGTCACTTGCACTGTGCTCGTGTTAATCGGCCGACGATTGCCGTGAGAATATTCACGAGCTCAAGCGACGCACGCCATGGTCAGTGAGAATATCAGGAGAGAGAAAGATAAGAGAAACAGTGCTGCTACAATCCATTCACATAGAGCAGATGACGCCGCATTCTCCCACTGTCAACAGCGGAGTTATTGAGCTACCTATGACAGGTGGACATGCATGATTGTATGCGCGTGTGTAAGTGTGCATGCACTCGCCTAAAAACCGACGCTCGTGTGAGAGCATGTTTTTCAACACTGCTTGATTCAACCAGTAATGCGTTGTGTGTGTGTGTGTGTGTGTGTGTGTGTGTGTTTGAGCGTGCGTGTATGTGAGTGTTTCTCTGTGTGTATCTGTCAGTATGTGTGTGTATGTGTATTTGTGTGTGTGTGTGTGTGTGTGTTGGGTTTTTATTAGCGTGCCGACGACAAACTTCATCACGCACACGCACCGTCACACACACATACACACAAACCGGTCACCAATACAATCCGTACACACACACACACACACACTTGTATACACTCGATGAAGAAGGAAGATATGTCATCGGATATATGTTAACATTCAAAGAGAGCGAATGACAAAATAACTGGCGAGAAATCACCAACACTCAACACGTATGTGTGTGTGTGTGTGTGTGTGCCGAATGGTGTGATATCTCACACATGGCATGCACGCATGATATCGAGATATAACGCACGTCGTCATATCACCACATGCACGCACACAAACACATCCACAATTTATCACACCCACACACGCACACGCGAACACAGACACACGACTTTCGTATGAGCATACATTCATACATACACACAGTGAGAAAATCGCCAACAACAGGAGTGACAGAGGGTGAGAGAAATGGAAAGAGTGAAAGGATGAGAGGACAGGCAGAGATCAGCATGCATGATCACAAGATCCAAGCACCTCCCGCGTGGTGCGTGAATTCGCCGCGGCGGATGAAAACCAATCAGTTTCACACCAATCAGCCAGGTGTGTCAGGTGCGAATCACAAGTGCAGGTCACGACACACAGACATACAAACACTCACACACCCACGGTGATAGCAGACAATAACAACACACACACACACACATACACACACATTCTGAAATAGTCGGCATATCTTTGTGTGTGTGTGTGTGTTTCTGTGGAGGAGTGTATTATATATGACCGACAAGTTCAATGTGATGGCTGCATATAAATCGCTCCACACACACACACATCTACATACACTCAAACAAGCACACACACACACAAACACACTCATCTACATACACTCACAAACAAACACACGCCAGCTTGCACGTACAGCGTTGTATCAACCGACCTTGAAACGCCGGCCATTATGAAAAACATTCAGGTCATACTGGCAGCCACTTCCGACTTCCCGCCACCAATCAGAACGATGATGTCATACCCGTTATGACGTCATACCCCTGTCATGATATGCTTGATATCGTAACAATTTAAGCCACAATGTAAGCGTCCGAAAATATATAACAAGGAACATTAAGCAAATCTTAGCTTGACTTTAGTGGTAGCAAGCAATCACGGATTATACTTCGCAATAATGAATCCCTACCTACCTACTGACCTAGGTATTCCTACCTAATATCCAAGTAGGACTTGATATATTTCTATGGCTATGAACAACACAGTACAGTGTAAGCTTACATTGATACTCTGCACGTGTCACTGATAGAATTCCAGCATGTCATTGACACACCACTAGCCTGCCTGAATAAGATAACTCTTATCATTGCGCCAAGTGGGCACGCGTTGCCATGACGACACAAGCAGCGAGCGCAAGTTGAGTTTAGTCAAAATGATTATCACAAACAAACACTGTCTGATAACAACGTGCATGCCAGACATATCGAGACGTTTAGATAGTGTATCAGCGAGCACACAACTCACTGCACTGGGAATTACACACGACGGACAGTGTTGAAATAGAGAGAGTGGGCGAGTGAAGTTGTACGACTGTCGATCGCTAATTGCCTGTGTGAGCACAGAGTTTCACATATGACATACTGCCGTGTAATTGGAGCTGACAGTTGAACCCAGATTGGAGCAGTCCTCTGTGTGTCACATGGCAGATATGAGCTACGAGTGGACCTGACTGGGACTGCTAAGTGGAGCGGTACACGGGCACGATTCCTCATGTCACGTTATTATCGGACTAGTTGATGGTTTTCGAGGAGCCTGATGGATCAGCTCTCGCACGGTGCTCAACTCATTCAGTTGTTTGGTATCTAACCTGCTCGATCGGAACTGAACCGGGTCAACTATTCAAGACAAGGGCATGAGGACAGTCTTAGAACCATCACATGAAAGCCTTGAAAGCAACCCGAGCGATACGACGGTCATACAGAGCCGGAACAAACCCCCGCATCCCCTGCCTGAAGGAAGCATGTGATGAGGGCTCTCTTGCCTCACGCATGATATTGAAATTTATCACAAAGTAGCGCTTAAAAGTACCTTAAGTCCCCAGGAGACCGAGGGGCTGCTCGTAACTGAAAATTCCCAACGTCGTATGCTTATAATAATGGTGTTGTATTTATAATGGGAGGCCAAATTATTGCCTTCGAGGGAAAGGAGGACATAAGACCTTACATCGACTCTGGAACCAAACAACAGACAATAAAGAGTCTCGCACAACACTGACGCTGCTGGAATCAGCAAGGTCCACTGACCTTCAGCGCGCAGAAAATGCAACATTCCCGCATGCACGCGTGGCTGGACAGCTCACGGAAACTCCTGCGGAATATGTCCAAGTGCCAAAGAACCTGCACATCACAATCACAACAAACACAATGTTGATTAATTACCTCATAATGACAATTATCATTATAAATACATAATCCCCGACTACGTACAACATCAGGAGCATTTCCAAACGAATTCGATATGTATTTAGTATGATTAGTATGACTATCGTTCTAATGGATTTATGATTACAATTAATCCAGTGGCTCTATACATCAGCACGACTAATTCAGCACTGAGATTCACTGCACCAAAAAAATTCGGCAAGTAAGAAACATGAAAAATGTCTCGCTGATTCACACGCTTTTGTTCGATGAAAGCAATATCTGATCAGCATGACTTTCACTTTATTTCGCACATAATTCATCCGGAACAATTTCCACATGCAAACAAAAGCAACCAACATTTCACAACAAGCCGTCCACTTCAAAACAGACCGACAAATGTCACGAATTTGTCAAGGAAGCGCGTGAGAAACGACAATGCCATCTCACTTTACACAAGAAGAAAATTACTCCTCAATTCAGCATCAAACATGCCCACACACACACACACACAGACGATCTTCCAGTAATTGAGAGGCGGTCGTTGCAATTTTCCTCATATCAACGTGCAAATGCACAATCGGTGTTGCGTGTGAGTGCAATAATTTTGCATTGCAACAACCGGAGCTGACTGGTTGTCGGCCTGAAGAAAGCACTCAGTCCGACAAGAACATCTTATTGAAATAATCCTAGACAAAAACATACTGATATTATTGCACAAGATACAATACACGAAAGAGAAACGATATTTGAAAACATCACCTGATTTTAATCGAAACTTTCTACACAAGATACGACAAAGTTCAATATGACCCCCTACCACAGACAAGCATACAATACATAAACCTAGAACACGACGCAACACACACACACACACATAGACAGACTAGTAGAAACGGGAACTCGGGAGATGAGCGCCTGAGATGACACGACGGCTTCCGTCGAGGCCTCGGGTCATCTCGTGGCCCATCATCACCACACCACTACCATCACTACCACAACACAACCTCACTATCTACCTGTCACGCAACATAGCCACAACCCAGCAGTCATTCCGGCGAGAAAACCACTGTCCTGAGGCGTGTGTGTGTGTGTGTGTGTGTTCATCTCTGCCCCGTCCGCAGGGCAACTCTTGTAGCGCTCAACACACACACACACACACACACACAACTACGAGAGAAAAACACACGCAGAGAAATCGCCGATGTGAAACAGTGGTTTCGTTGCCTCGATCAGCCGATTTTTCATCACTTTTATCTACCCCTCTCTCACATACACATACACACATGCACATTGGACGGCATAAGGCAAACTTTGTTCACACAATATAGAATTGTCAACAGCACGGACACAAGAGAAACGACAAATACAAACGGAGAGCTTGGAAAATCGTTTAGTCGTTGATGAGAACACAACAGGCTGAAATTCAGTCACAGACGCGAGCAAACGGCAGCAAAACAGACAGAACAGGTTATACAGGCAGATTTAAAAGCTGATGACATCACGAGCACCAAGTGAAAAGTATAAAATACACGCGCGCGCGTCAGCACGTAGTGGTTAGACAGTTGGAAACACCCGCGCTCATACACCACACAATGCAGGAGCAATTTACACAATCCGTGCCGTGCATTCCCGAAGCCAGTAGAAAGTACGAAAGGCTGCCGACTTGTGGCCAGCCAACAACAAGCACTGGCATCACTGCATGATTGGTGTGCGTGTAATTATATGCACTTGCAATTATGAACCACCGGCCGGCCTCAGAAACAGTCAACGGCGGCGCCAGACGACTGTCGGTTGTGGGGCACAAATAACCAAATACTATGAGATAATATCCGTTGAAACATTCAGGGAATAACACCAAATTGAAGCGACTCGCGAATGGTTGAATCATTGGTGGGGTGGGGGGATGGATTCATGATCGGAGACAGTTTATAACTCCCCAATAGCTACTGCTTCGTTCCGCCACTGCCGACAGCACTCAGCAGGCATACACGCAGGTTGCTGGCTCCGTAAATGGCAGGCGTCAGCGCCGCGATGATGCTCTGCTAACCAACACCCCTCGATCAGTGCTTGTTACAAGCTGCCTGCTAATTAGGGGTGTGGGTAGCGTGAGCGAGTGAAGAGTGAGAGGAACACGGGATGGCATAAGAGTGAGGGGACCGTACAACTCCCGTGCTAAGTAGCAAGGCTGTTGAGACTTGTTTGACACACACACACACACACACACACACACACACAGTGGCAGCGGATATACGCAGAGTGACGAGACAAGGCGGCAAAAGCGACGTGCTGCCGTGTAATCAAGCATCATATCGACACCAAATGAGCCTCCAATTCACCGCCAGCCATGCCATTACACCACCGTGTCAACCACAGTCACCTCGACAACACGTGCTGCTCTAACGTTCACTTGTGGAAAAATGAACCGTTGCTCTAACACCCACGTGTGTCTGTATTTAGGTGTGGAAATTTGCCCCGTAGGTGTGACGATCTATGGATGGAGCAGAGATGGGGAAAAGTAGCGGAGACAGTGTGTGTTTGACCGCACAAAACAAGCATGACCCAGTGACGGCGATGAAATGTGTATGTATGCGTGTGTGTGCATGTATGTGTGTGTATATGTGTTAGAGAGAGACAGAGGTGATAAAGTCATAAAACATCCGGATGTGATGGTATCAATGGTGGATGAACCACATCATTAGCACCACCACTCGCTCACTAATTTTCTGACATACAGACAGGCGGACCATTGAAATCAGTGATCAATTAAAACCCAGCAAGATATTGTAGTGGAATCACACACACACACACACATACACACACACACACACACACACACACACATAACAAGATGTATGCATTGAACGCACTGCACAATGTCATACACACAAAACTTGATATCACCGAATCTAAACATCCAAGTAATATACAATTTGTCCAGCCAGTAGACATGCACATATGATCCGTATCATTTTCAATGTCCTCATGTGATTTCGCATTCCAACTATGCCACACATTGACTAGCAATGAACACACACACACACACACACTAGGGCGACGCTATGACGGACAGTAAATATGGAACACAACACGTCAAACATGTGCCAAACATGGCTAGCCAAAATATCGACCATTCATACCCGTTTGACAACATTGTCGTCATGAACAACGCCAACAACAGGCGCGTTATTGCCGAATCGCATACATTATGCATGTGAATATGCGATGGTGTGTGTGTGTGTGTGTGTGATGTTCTGCGGTCCCATAAAAGGACACTGCCTGCCTGCCTCTTTCTTTTTCTCCCTCCCTCTCTCTGTGTGTATCTGTGTATGCGTGTGCATAGCGAAAGAAAGAGGAGACGAGAAAGAAGAGCGGAGACGGGCTGTTTGAAAGTAGCCGCCGTCATTGATCCAGTGAACAGCTCAGACATTGTCAAACAAGAACGCCGCATAACACAAGCGCACGCACACACACACAGGAACGCACACACATAAAGAAAGTGAAAGAGAGCCGATGAGATTTCAATCACTCATGGATGATCAGCCACGAAGCTCGAGCGAATAGCCGAGAAATGGACAGATAAGAGAAGATAAAGTTCACCGATAGAAGATAAAGCAATCACCGATCGAATAACAAGAGAGGGATAGACTACAAAATCGACTCGATCCAACGTTCAATCAACTGATAAGGGACACACACGCAGAGTAGAAAAACAACACCGCACTGTGGCAGACATCAAACATTCCGCCACAAAAACAGCACCACGTTCATCTAAACATGACCACCCTATTTATGTGCTCCAGATTCAACTACACACACACACACACATATATATTGAGCCATGCCCTGCATGAGAATGACCTCAACCCGGCGAAAATCTCTATTCCCAATTTTGCGTAAGAAATGTAGCACAGTGTGTGTGCGCGTGTTCAGTGGTAGTTCAATTGTCAAAGCGGCTCTACATACATACTCCTGTTTACCATGTACCATTTACCATGTAAGCGCTTTGACGAAGCATGTACCATGTAAGCGTGTGGTACGCGGCAGTGAAGCGGGTATTATGAAACAACATGATGGATGTAAGCAGACGCACCAGCCTACCACTGACACACGCTAGAAAGTGGTGACGAAACAGACAGCTACCGTATGTGTGTGTATGTATGTGTGTATGTGGGGGTATGTGTGTGTGTGTGTATGTGTATACACAAGCGCAAGACAAAAAGCTGCTATCAATATTCGACCATCGATCACAAAACGTTTACACACACACACACACACACATCAACAGAATAAAGCGGAAGCGAAGAAAAACCGAATAGCCACAAATCCATAAAACGAATATAAACTCAATGCTTAAACACGCACACAAACACACACACACACACACACACACACACACACACAAATACACACTGCACACAACCTTCGCAACATAACACACAAACATACAAACACACATAGACAACAAGAAACAGTTTCAACATTAGCTTCCTCGTACTGCACAATAAGAACAAGTTTCCTTCGTGCATGTGTGTGTGATTGCAAGTGCCTTGCAAATGATTTTCTGCAATCAGCTTGTTGTTGCATATCTGCATAGCTACGGCTGCCACATCGGGCAAAAATGTTGCACAGCCGCACAAATCAAGCGGCCACAAGCACACTCTGCAACAATGCAGCCACTCGACCCTGACTATTGATATTCCAGCAACACTCTGTATGTATGTCTGTGTGTGTGCGTGTGTGTGTGTACTTGCACGCACTTCATGTCGGCAGCACGGTGATACGAGGGCCGATCAAAACATTTTTGATCAACCCTCGTATCAACGAGTGAACATTATCGTAATGGCCAAGGCGAGAAATCATGCGTGAGAGGATCAGCTCTGTTGAATACCTCATCTAACTGTCCCACAACACACACACACACACACACACAAGCCGGCCGCTTTGACAGGCAGATGGGCAGTGTGATGCAAACACGACCTGCCCACCCGACCTCTTTGCATGCACGATCATCTGACATCAAGGTCAGCGTGGTCATCACACATACACAGACACACACACACGTAATGCGGGTGACTGCATTCATCATCACTAACACCGATGACCTTTGAAATAAAAACGCGAAAACACAAGGCAGAAAAGTCTCCATGGAAAATAAGAGAGTATTTCTTCGGGTCGGTCTTCTATACTTTACGAGAAAAATTCCCCAGATATAGAATACCTTTTCTCCTAACCCGACAACTCTCATATATCGGCGATACACTGTATAAGCATATATAACTCAGTATATAAGTGTCTGCCGCTCATAAGGCGATATATGAAGGCGCGCAAACATAAAAGTGACCTATGGTTAATCAACGTAAAAGACAATCGAGTGTATATACGTATATTTAATTGAATCAGTTGCTTTAACAGCCATCTCTCTACTGTAATATACTGTCCATATGTAGCCTACAAGAGCCAACTGTAACTGCCACCGCTGACACACACACTTAAAGAGCACATAGGGAAAACCCAACGTGGTTTCACTTAATCGTAACCCTTCCCTACCCGGCACACATACACGTCAACACACACACAAGCACATACGTAGTTGCAAGCACTTGTGCACATAAACACCAATGTACTAAGCACACGCACACACACACACATAGTCGAGTTGGAGTGACGTCAGTGGAGTGATTTATCCCGGCGTTAACGAGTACCTTATGAGCTGCTCTGAGAGCCGCTACACCGGCCCGACCATTGTCGAGAAAACGACTCCAGAGCGCCACAATAGACTCAACGGCAAATGTATTCACGTGCGTTTCCAACATACGCACACACACACACACACTAGCGTGTATACAGCATACACACAGGTACAATATGCCCTCCATTGCGCGTGGTGTGTGTTTCAATGGATACACAAATAAGCAACGAATATTGTTGTTTTCTTCTCAATAATTACACGTCTACACACAGCTTGCACCAACACACACATACACACAATGGAGCGCATTGTGTGGTGGTTAGTTGGTGCGTGGGTATCAGTGGGGCGATTGGGTGAAGACACAATGCCTGAACAACATGGAGACCGCCAGGGTTAGCTGGGTTCAATACTCAAATTTATTAAAGCAGCACGTATATTACAGAGGGGTGAGCATCGAGCGAATGAAAATGTTGAATTGAATTGAATATACTACAAATTCCGTTGAAAAGCAAGAGTAACTCAAATTTCACCACAAAAACTTTGCCTTCTTTCGGCAGTGAGAATTCAGAGGTATTATGAGGAGAGACACAGGAATGTTGGCATTTCATGAGAGACGAATGAAGAGAAAAAGGTTGAAATCCACTGTGTTCTACACACACACACACAAGTACAATGACATGACGTGTAAAGTGATGGAACGCTGTGAAGGACGCTGGTGACTGTACGCAATGCCACCACGCTACACAAGTCCACTACACACATGCAATCACCCGTGAACACACACACACACACACACACACACACACACACAGCAAAACAGTCAGTGGCTGCCGACACATCGAAGCTGAATCGTGTGAAGCTTGTCACCACGACACTCAACGGAAGCGAAGCGCATGACAGACGCACCATCGTCACCACTTTCCGCCCGAACACACCCATACAATGCGTGTGTATGTGTGTGTGTGTGTGTGTGTGTGTGTGTGTGTCGAGGCTGATCATTGATCACAAATACATGGCGTTTTGTTTGTGACTGACTGCGTGAAAAAGAACGCCTCAATCGACAGCGACACACACACAAACATACAGATTGCGAGCTAAAGGCAGCGCTGAGATGAGCGAGTTCTAAGTGAAACCAGTGTAAAATTACAACCGCATATTCACTTCTTTATTACTTATTAATAGAATCTAACGCATGTGGTTGATATGCAGATATATATAATGCATCGTGCTTGTAAATTAGAAAATTGACATGCATAGTGGAAATGAGCGTGTATGCGAGTGTTCTATTTTAAATGGACATCAGCGAGGAGATTATCGACAGCGGAAGCACATGACCACACTGAACTAACGGAGCGACGATTATAACATTCAACCGATCATGAGATGTCCGTTTGTCTTCAATCAACAGAAAAACCGCACGATGAGCAACAACGCTATCAGAGGCGCGGAACATGCTCACTCACTCACTCACCAGATAAATGACGGAAGCGCCATTGAATATCATGCACGTGAACATCATGCACGCATCATCCACTTGCGCTCCGGAAATATTAGGTTTTATATATAAAAAACAATGGATAAAAATAGACCGTAATCATATATATAAATATATATCGGAAAACTGAGAGGCAAAAGTGTTATTCCGTGAGAAACTGCACCAGTGTGTTTGCTTGAAGTTTCATTGCGCTCACATGTGTGCGCGTGTGTGTGAGTGTGTATGTATGTGTGTTGCCCTGTATGTAATTAGTGCTGATAGTGCTGGTGCCCGCAGTATACGCGCCTAGGTAAATGCATATTCACTGACGTAGTTCCGCTCGGCCACAACACGTGGGAAACTCACACCACCAAACAAACATACACACACACACACACACACACACGACATGCGTATAAGCTGTGTGTGGGTAACCCCTCATAGTAATATCATCATATATACAGGTGAACGCGCCATTTCTGTGAAATCATACTTATATTGAAATTTGTCAAATTTGTAAAATTATATGCCAATCTAGGCCAATTTTATTTTCATCGCGTGTATAATAAAACAATCATAAATAACTGACACAAAATTAAGCTTAGATGATAGAATATAGCGATAGGCACTATGATACCGACCGCGCAAAAGTACGCCATTATCACTTATGTATGTATGTATGTATGTGTGTGCGTGTGTGCATGTATGTGTGATGATGAGCACAAGCAAAAACACGGACATGAATTTCATATCCAGACGTGTGTATGTGTGTGTGTGTGTCTGTGTGTGTGTGTGTGTGTGTGTGTGTGTGTGTGTGTGTGTGTGTGTGTGTGTGTGTGTGTGTCGGTCCACACATCTACTGGAACATCACGAGCGTACCGAATCGCACACACTAGCGCTCCACGTACACTGCAATGTGTATGTGTGTGTGCGTGTGTAAGTGCAGGACTGGTGTCCAGGTAGACTACAGGGGCTCCTCACAATGCTGGGACGATGCCCACACGACAGTGCTACATTACCGCGCCTCACACACACACACACACACACATACATACATAGACAGGCACGCAGACAGACAGACAGACGTGCCATAGGGGATGGTCGGCGACTATGCGGCAGACACTCACAAAATGGCCGCCAAGACACACACACACACATACACATACATACACCCTGGACACGGCCAGAGGTCACGACGTCAAAAGCCACACACACCAGCACGCATACACGAACGTGCGTGTGTACAAGAAGTACGCGCAGAAACCAATTGGCGCGTATTTGCGTGCAAGTATATGCATGCGAATATTACAACACTGATGCAGAATTATGTACGATCGAAAAGTACGTATTTTTGCACGCGTACTGTCTTGGTTATATACCATAATTGTACATGTATATGTGTATGTGTATATATGTGTGCATGTATACGTTATGTATATGTGTATATTGCCACATCTCTGATCATGTTTACGCATCTCATCGTTCATGTATATTATTAATAGTTGACCATGCCTTTTAAAACTGTTTTCGCTTTTTTTATTGTTATTGTTACATGCGATGAAAAAACATCAAATGGAGCAGTATGTTGTGTGTGGAATACAAATATATTCGCTAATAATGCGTATCTAGTACAGTAAATTCAAGCGATTGAAATACTCGTGGATCTGGAAGACATACTGGCAAATGATAGGATTGGTAAATAATTATTTGAACAGTCAAGCAAAGGGGGTATGGTGTCACATTCGATAATTCATCTGGTGTATGGAACCAGCAAAAGGTTAAGAACCCCTGCACTACAGTATACTACAGTCACTTCACACAACTGATGTAGACTCGCCCACAACTACCCACCACATACAAACAATATACGAGCAAGTAAAAATTGCAGAAAAAATTTCACACCCAAGCGCAGACAGAAATATGCAACCTTTTCTTCACACAAAGAACAATGCACGAAGACAAATTACAAAAGGACTCCGACTACATTTATCGAGTTATTCTTGCATAAAATTACACCTTTCAGCGAGATGAGCATTGTGGCAAGGCAGACTCAAGCAATGAGGATTCTCTCCTTCACAGCTTGATCAACCATCTCCACACACACACACACACACACACACACACACACAAGTATTTCCGCGTCCTTCAAGCTGCAAACAACATTATTCTCAAACCAGCAATCCAAGCTTTGTTCATCAACGTTTTTCACAGGTCAACAACGGGCAATCTCCGACATACACACACACACACACACACGCACACGCACTCGTGTAGTGTTTTCTTGCGCAAATGCTTCCGTGTGGATGCTGAGTGAAGAATGTGAAAACTTCGTGAAATGCTGCCAGCTGGCTAACACACACTCACACACACACAAACGTGAGCACGCGCGCACGGCGCGAACTCACTGTTGGATGCGTATTCAATTCAACCATTCAGAGCCGCAAACATAATGCACACACACACACACACACACACACACACACACACACACACACACACACACACACAGAGAAGAGACACACGGACACTTCAAACGACAGCACACCGAAACTCGTGTGTGTAATAGCACGACGTCAACACACGCGATGGGAAAATATTACTTACACACACACACATACATACATGCATAGCAACACGCACACACCACTGGGAAAATTTCAATGCATAATTGACTTTGTCATTGTGTTTCCATTAAATTGCCATGATAAATTCGATTTTAGCAAGTATCCTGCGACAAGATATATACTACTGGAACCACACGGGAGCGTTTTCCCCAATTATGATGCCTTAGTGAGCTACCAGCAGGGAGAATCGTGTCGCAATCGTAACGGAACTGAACCGCGAACTGGCGAATATGCCACCACCACTACCGCCACAAGCAGCAGGTAATTCAATTAGCGACTGGCATCCGCTGGGAGTAAGTCACGTGCTATTCGACAGACAAACACAAACCTCAGCGAGATGAAGTCACGAGCGGTTGTCATGGCAACCATTGGCCGTAGTTATGTCGGAGATAAAAACACACTCAACTAGCAGATATTTCTCGCGACCACATCAACCCAGGCACCACCTCATCGTTGTGTGGGTAATGGCGCGATAATCCTTCTGGGTTGGTGCCTCTGCACAACGTTTTTTATTTCATTTTACACGAATTAAAAAGAAACACTTGAGTGCGGCATAAAGCATAAGCTTGACAGCTGTAATCTAACCCAATACCTAGCAGAATTGAAGCTTTCCTATTATCATCTGCAATGAAAGCCAACACACTCTTTGTTGTCACACTGCAGCACTGTCTCAACAATCACACGTTATTGCACCCGTGATCATTGATCGAGTGACTCGGACCGCAAAAAATTGTCAGATTGCAAAAAATATTCCTGACATTTTATATAAAAATCGTGCATCGGTTACTCGCAAGTTGAATCAATGTAGCGTATCATCGCGCGCACGTGTGTGTGTGTGTGTGTTTGCAAGCGCGTGCGTGCGTATGACAGATTCAGTTCGGACACACCCAAGCTGAGCTGAAACGAAACAGCCGTCAATCACACGCATTCACCCATCACAAACACACACACACACACACACACTGGCTGTGAACAGTGGGGCTCCAGTTTTTCAATTCACAATTCCCACCAACACCACCTCCCTCTGCCCAGACACTGACACTGACACACAAACACACACACCATCGCAATATGCCGCCGCAAGAACATGAATATGCATACGCCGATGATAATGCGACACCCTGAATGCCAAAACACACTGGCAAACAGGCAGAGTTCAGTGATGATGAACTGAGCGATGTGTTGGCGATATGGGACGAGAAAAATGGGGTTGAATCGGTTAAAAGTGAGTTGTGTGCGTGTGTATGTGTGTTGTGTTCATCTGTGATAAAGTGTAGCAATAACGCAGAAATAATGGCCCATCAGAGCAGCCCAAAAAGCATGACTGTTGCATAAACTTGGAATACATCAAATATACTAAAAATATATTAAAACACATTATAATAAATTTAAATACATCGGTCACACACGAGATGTGTATCAAATATATAATGGTGTACATGTTGCAATGAAAAATATATACACTTTACTGCATTCTTGGCTAAACATTCATTAGCGTTGAATAACATTTAATTTTAATTTAGCGTTAAATAACATTCACAAGCGCTATAAATATTACACAAAAGCAAAGCTTGAAAACAACAACATTAATTCAGCATAAAAGATTAAAACCATTAATTTTACAGACAAGTTTTTCTTGCATTTTTCGTAATTATATTCGCCCAAAAGTTACACGCTTTTGATAACCTACGCAATAATAACTATTGCTATTACGGCTACACTTTCGCCATTCTAATTGAAAGCAGTGCAAAATATCAGAAATAAAAATATTCAATACCTCGACTGGTGCGGCCTAATTTGAATGGCCTGTAATTTAGGAATTGGATCTTCTTAATGGACATGCAAATACTTAAATCAGGACACAAGCACAACAACTGATAATAAAACAACCTTGCTAACCTTCATTGCCTGAAGCATGGGCGACGATTTCAGGTTATTTGTCTTCATATCGAAGGCTGAAAATACGGTGTCGCACTCAAACTAAGTTATCGTCCACGTTTGAAAGCCAAAAACGACCATTCTGAAAACTTGAGGCAGCCGGCAAAATGTGACGTCACACCCACAAAATAAAACCTTAACACATACACCACACACTGTCACATGTACACTGAACCAGGAAACATACACGCACACGCACACACACGTCCACCACCGAAGCAGCTCACGCACTGCCGAAACACGCGTGCACGCGCCGCCTCAGGAACGATACGAGCGCTCCTCTCACCTGGCCAATGTGCGATCTTGCTCTCACATACACACGCGCACACACACAAACATACACGCATTGTGGTGGTGATCAAGTCGTTGTTTGCTGTAAAATCAAAGAATCCAAAATCGATATCTCATTTCGGATGATCCAGAGTTAGCGTTTTTTGTGCTCGCCAAAATAAGACACCGCCAAGTGCGCGTTACCTGCGTGTGCGCGTATACACCTGTGCGCCAGGAGAGTTTGGACGAGTCTATCATTCATTCCAGGGGTGGCCGAACGACGGCCAGTGCCTGAGGGCACTGTGTGTTGTGATTCTCCTCAAAAACAAGATGGAGGAGTCCTAAAGCGGGCAATATCCTGGGTCTCATAGCCCTGTCATATAACCTGCCAATGTTGTTTGTGTGTGTGTGTGTGCGTGTGTGTGTGTGTGTGTGTGTGTGTGAAACGATATATCTGAAACATTAAATGCACAGGCTCTTAACCCAGTGAAAAAAATTATTTCTCAAACAAAATGTGCAAAAGAATACAGCAGGGATTTACCACACGATCCCAGTATTACCAGATAAATTTCAGCTAATTGGAGCGGATTAATTATTGATGAGCCTCAATGTACCTCGTCGATAAGAAGCGTGAACTTCTGCTCTCCCTCACACACACTCACACACACACACACACACACATACACACAGAGAGAGCCTTGTTCGACGTGGCATCGTTCGCCGAGAAACATGGACATGCCATCTAAAACAAGATCTCGAGGAAAACTTGCGTCAGGCTCAAATCCAACCAGCCACACGATCACACACACAACACACCCACACACAGTGTGGTTTTACTCATACACTGGTTTCATAGTGAAAGACAGAGCACCACAATCTATGCACAAGAATGAGTGAGGACGAAGCGACAACTGATTTGTGAACACACACACACATCATCCACTTCCTCATACAATCGCAGGAACAGAGCAGACGAGAAGCGAAGGAAGACACAAACACACACACACATACACACACTGACAGGCAAAAAGACAGAAAGATTGACGAGACGCCACAGACAGTGTAATTGAATGTAATTGGCCACGATAACTTTATCAGGAATATCGCTGACATAGGCTGACCTGAATTCAGCGCTACGTGTTCGAGACCTGGGTGCGTGTCACAGCGTGTTTGTATGTGTGTCTGCCGGTGCGTGTCTGTGAATACCTGATCACCTATGAGAAGAGGAGTCAAGGAAAAAACACGATAAAAAGTCAATAAATAATCGGCCGCGATAGAATATATCAATCAAACCTCGAATGTAGAATATTGTAAGGATATCTATGTAGAGGAAGCGTTCGCAACGGGTGCTGTGTTTAACTCACCTGCGTTTGCGACCAAATGCGAGCGAATAATACAACTCAGATGCAAAACTCCTAGACAAAAATATCGAGCCAAACGATCAAATTAACGCCAGCACTCGCGATCAACATAGCCAAGCAAGAGCGTGTGAGATAGGCAGAGCACAGTAGGAACGACTCCAACACCAGCACATGACAATACAGTGCGACCTGTGTCGTGTCAACGACCTCCCGCTGTGACCCTGCCGGCGACACGTGACACAGTCGACTTCTCGACGCGCGACCTGTGACCACGAGCACGACGCACGACGAGCCGGTCACAATGTCAGCGCTCAAATGCGCCACAAGTGAATCAGTTAGCACGCTCAACGTCGTAAACACGGGGAAAACCATGTTCCGACCGCAATATCACCGAGCAAGAAAATGTACGCTACTCAGAGCCGTTGTGAGGACTTATGGCTCACCCGAAGACACTTGGCGCCCCCATTGTAAATAAATCACCAAATAATGAACGCATTTATTAGACATAATCACATAATACAAGCTCAGGTGAAAACATCTCAGCAAAAAGGTAAGGGCTATACATAATAAATATGATAATTTTAATATCATACGTGAAGCGACGGGGCCCCTCAACATTCGGGGCCCCCCAGCCGGGGGTACGGGGGGCGGTTGCTACGGCTCTGACGCTACTTGACTCGACGGCAGGCTGTGACTCATCGTAAAAACATTGCCTCGAAACGCGCATAAAATCAGCAATACTGACATTCGTGTTAACCTTGAAACTCAATAATTAATCCAGATTCACTTCAACAACAAAAATAACGCCCAATGCAATAAGTATATATTCGTATTATCGTAAAACACGCTAAATTACTTGAAAAACGCGATTCTCAAACGGGTTGGTTTGTTTGTACAGCAAGCCACATGAATAAACACACAACATAACACTTCTGTTATAGAAATAGCACAGTTGACATACAAGCAAACATATGAATACACATCAAATCGCTCCAGAATTGTCTTTTTAATTTTACGTGACGTATGATTGGAGCCACCTTTGGCGGGATTTGCATGTTTCACTGCTCGTTGATACAAACAAGACGCACTTTGACGTCACTCATGTCACCATGACGTCACTGATACATGATGGCCGCAGCCAGGTCACACTTGCACACAGCGGAATGCAAGCTCATGAGATATATGACACCCTGGTGGGAATTTAACGACTTGGCGCACCAGTATTTGTCGAATCAACGAGCATGTGCATGCAGACACACACACACACACACACACACGATAAAAGCGGGAAAGAGGGAATGTGGATGAATTATGTACGATAGCAACATGATATCCGACTACTAGCACCATTTCAACCTGCTTCAACACTCCATCCCCCTCTCACACTATCACACTCTCTCTCCACTCTTTTTATTCCCTACTGTACCGTACTGTACTGAATTAATCGGCAATAAAACACTCCATGCTACTCAGAGCCGATGTGCACTCAAGTGTGCAGACAAGTCCTGTGTGTGTGTGTGAAGGCAGGTGTTAGCTTCCTATGCCACAATGAAGTCTCCCACAGCTACATGGATATATTGCTGTGCTGCATTGCAGTCTCCCAGTTTATATTGCTGGCAGTACATTATTTGCGCATCGGCTAAAGTCTGCGCGAACCTTCGTCCGCAGGGATGACACGTAGAAGATCGGACAGGGGTTAGCAAGAGCATGATATGATACTGGCGTTCGCTTGAGTACGGCATATAATGTAACTAACGCCAGCTTGACAGTTATAACATAGCCTAATCTAATCTAGCGAAATTGAAGCGTTGCACTTAAGATGACAACCTTTCTTGCCACACTGGAACCAGAGCCGTTGCGATGACCTATGGGCCCCCCAAAAGGCAACACTTGGGGCCCCCATTATAAACAAATCACCAAATAATGAATGTATTTATTATACATAATCACATAATACAAGCTCAAGTGACCTAAAAAATTTAAATTCATATGACCAAATTCAGGTGACCAATAAATTTTAATATCATACGTGAAGCAACGGTGTCTCAACATTCGGGCCCCCCGGCCGGGGGGTACGGGGGGCGGTTGCTACGGCTCTAACTTGAACACAATCCACAAAGCGTAGTGGTCCCGGCTGTGTGCGCCACACATCGTCGACATTAACAGCATATTTTGCTCAGTGGCTATCCTCAAAAACTGGGACAGAGGACCGAATTAAAAAAATGGTCCACCATATTGGGTATCAATAAAAACGGGGTCCACCGCCACCACTCAGGAGCCACAAAAATTCATGTTGAAACAGGTTATTCCATTAATATTTTCGATGTTGTACATTTCAATCGTGTGGTCCGCCGATGTCTGTGTGTTCACTCCACCTGTACGCAAGGTTATGGCGGTCAGTGAAAATATTCACCGACGTATATGAGCTCTGGAGAAGTCGCCACGCGACTATCCATGTGAGCATGGCGCCAAAAGGACTTATAGGAAGGCCACGGACAGTTTCTGGGGGGTCAAAAGGACTCGCATTGTGTTAAAGGGGGCCACGACAAGAAAAAGGTTGAGAAACACTGATAAAGACAATGAAGAGAACAGATAGTGCTTCACAGCAAAGAACAACAACAGAACATATACTCACAAATAGCTCGCACGTCAATAAACCCATGCCTGCTGGCCACAATGACGTACGTGTGCACGTATATCCACACACATACACATACACACACACACACACACACACACACACACACATACATACAATCAACAAGTAAATTCACAGATATAATGCAGCGATTGCCGCTGACAAAATATGCACTCTCGCACAAACACACACAAAGTTCGACTGTCAACAGTGTTCTATTGAACACACAGTCACACACACACACGCACGCACATACAAACATACATACACACCCCTGAATGCTCGAACACGCGCACCTGCCAACAATTGCCCCCGCTGTCTGATTGGCACACACACACGCATACACATACAAACAGACACACCGGACGCACAGGTCACAAACACGCACAGTAAGCAGGTGTACAACAAGTGGACCCTCGACAATGTGTACATGCAAACATGAGCATGTGTATGTGTATGTGTATGGGTGTGCGTGCGTGTGTGGTTGTGTGTGTATGTATTAGCGTGACTAGCACGAACAAATAGCTATAGCCATCACACACGGATATCCCCCATTGCTAATATTCATGGGTACAGGGTGCATGTATTCGCGTTCGACCTCATCCATTTCGGCAAATGTTCCAGTGACATCGCTTCAGGCGATTATTTGTCATCAGTGAAACATAATTTGAGTGCGCACAAATTTGAAAAATGCAGTTACGAGCAGCCCCTTGGTCTACTGGTACTTTTATACGCCATTTTAAGACAAAGTTTAACATCATGTGTGAGGCAATGGGGCCCCTCAACACTAAGGCCCCCGACCGGGGGAGGGGGGGAGGTTACCTCGGTTCTGGAACTGAGAGAACCTCTACGCCTCCGTTCTATCCGTTACACAATAAATTTCTACCTATTTTCAACACACAATTTTAATTTTATCACAATTCCCAAGTCCACACATGTGCAGTGACATGGGAAGACTGTAAGAACTATTACAACCATGCGGCGGTCCAATGTACCTGCAGCGTTAAAAACATAAGCCGATACACCGAGCATAACACCAAAAATAACACCGCCTCAAGATAACTTCAATATGCCACCATACAAAATGAACGCATATGAATGCAAATAACATGTACGACGTATGCCTGTATGTGTGTGTGTGTTCGTGTGTGTGTGTGTGTGTGTGTGTGTGTGTGTATGTGCCTGATTATCCTGAGTTCAGAGCCTATATCTAAAGGGAAACCGGTTGTCAAAACACACTCCAGTGGACTGCCGTTCCCACGGTGGTCGAGGCAGATGGCGTGATAACATACTCACACACACACACACACACACACACACACACACACACACATACACAAATACATACACATACACACGCTCACGTGCAGAAATACCAACACACACGTGGGTGCGGGTGACAAAAATAAATACGCGCCAACACGCAATGAAAATGGAAATACCAGAAAATACGCGGTGAAATCAGAAAAATCCCAGTTTTTTTACCATAAATTAGTTGAAAAGCTTTGAAGTCATACTACATTATACTAATGTTTATACGGCAACGATGCATGAATAAATAAATAACATTCACATATAAGAATATCACTTCCCATACAGCACATACTGTACCAAAATTCACAGGAAAAAGATTAAACGTAGTTTAAGTGACGATCATTTTAATTCAACGATTCAACCACATATGATATGATTAACATTCACGGGATTAGCCATGTTATACGTTCAAGTCGCCGCAAAATCCTCATTCAAATCTCGCCAAAACATAGCTGAACAGCAATTGTGTGCGCGGCGGCGTAGTTCGAGGAATTCACGACAGACAATATATATAATGGTGTTGATTCAGCCGAGGAATAAACGTGACACGAACAGACAATTTGCACTCGCCTGCCATCTATATTGGTGTCACAAAATCTCTTACAAGTGATTGAAGGTTAAGGTTGAAGTTAAAAGTCTGCAAAAGTGGCAGCTGCTACACGGAAAGAAGCCGAAGCTTATGAATACACAGGTGTGTCCCGTGCAGCTCGCTGCCACCGCAGAGCCGACCCTCTCCACGCTATGGCGCCACAAGGACGGAATACGTATTAGAGAGGGCCACCATATGACTGACATCTGGTACCCATTTACTGCTGGGTGGACAGGCGCTGTTGGATTATAGCATTCGCCCAAGAAATTCTGCTCCGCCGGGTTTCGAACCACGGACCTCCCGCTTGTGAGACGGGTGTGCTAACCACTACACCACGGAGTCAACGAATTTAAATTTCAATATTTCAAATTGTGTTAGACCTTTAAACTTTGGCGTCCCCTGGACAACTCATTGACAGAAATAGAAAACATGTACACAAAAAACAATTTTTTGAAGGAGGTAGTGAAAGCGGTAGTGCGTAGTCGGTAGTCGGTAGTGAAAGTGATTGTGAAATTTTTTCGTAGAACTTCTGAAGAAATTCAAAAACTAATCACAATGCATTGGGAGTTTCGAGTATATTATATAAATCAACGGTTTGACTACCCTAAAACATCCGTGACAATTAGCCCTGTCTACCTTGAGATGATTCAACTGACAGAAGTCAAGCAAAATTATGAAACAACTGCCCCCAAATATCAGAAACATTTTCCTATATGAAAACATCAACTCCAATCAGAAGAGGGGAAAATGACACGTCATCTCACTAAACGTACACAAATGATGCCGCCATTTCGAGCGTGAAAATAAAAATAGCCGAAAATTTATTGAATGAATTTGGACCGTGGAGAAAAGAAAAAAACAGACAACAAAAGCAAAAAAAAACAGATTATAAAAGCAATTATCTACACAAACTGCATATCAATTCTGGAGTAAACACGCACGCACACACATACACACACACACACACCGACACACACACACACATATATATACACGAGCGCAAGACAACACAAACAGCAAATCTCTGATAATCTCAATAATTGGTGTATGTGTGTGTGTGTGTCAGAGTGTTTGTATGTCTATGTGTGTATGTGTATGTGCGTCTAGCTGTGTGTGTGTGTGTGTGTGTGAGAGAGATAACGAGTAGTGGAAGCGTGAAAGAGAGTCTGATGGGTACACGCAGTCAACTGACCATAGAATCGAGTCTAATAGACCCTTGAAAAGACCACTGACACACACACAAACACACACACATATACGCACAACCGGGAAATGACGTGATAATGGTGGCTAGCACGTGCGAGAGATGAACGGTACGAGATGGGTCAAGTGGTGATTAGCACTAAAGGTGTCAGTCCCAGCATACACCCTAGCACACACACACACATACATACACACACCAGACGTGTATTGAAGCTTTTCACATAGCGGTCCTGACGTGCATGTCAGTGTAATTATGTGTACAGTACGGGTACAATTATACCATGCACGCTAAACGACAATTACAGACAAATTATGTTGTTGATCACATATTAGGATGTGATCAAAATACTGCTTGGTATTTATATTATAAAGTATAATTCCAAGAAAACCAAAAGGAAGAATTCAGTTTTGAAATACACACGATATGTTTAACATGCAGAAGACAATACTCTACCTAAGATAAGCAACCAACGATGAGGTCTGATGGGGAATGCCACCTAATAACTCTTATAGAGTTAAACAAACTCATATAGCCAATAAGGGATCATTTTGGTCCAACTATTGGTCCCATAAAATATCTAGAGTATCTGAGATACAGAGCCCCGTGTTGAAATTAAAACCATCCTCAATTAGGCTTAATATTAGGCTAATTACTACACGAAAGCGAGATAAGTGCCTTCTTCAAACACGCGCGCGCTCGAGTGGAGAATACGCAATCAATGATTCGTATTGTTAGTGGGATCATAACAGCACATTACCACGCTTACCTTGTACAAAAGTGTTGCATTGACTGGCGACATGACAAAGCTGACCTTGCGACCTGCCATCAGGCATACACGATCCATTAACAACACCCACAAAACGATAATCACATACACGCACGCTAATCAGCCTGTATCTTGATCACATCGAAATATTCCTCGGCTCTCGTAAAACAACAGTGATTTTGTTAATTTTCCAGGGCGCAGTGCAACCCTGCTACAGTCCAATGGCTGTACGCTGTTTAACAACACATCATTTATCGTGCCACACTGCGAACACAACACAAGATCTATATGCCCATCAGCAGGCTAGCTGCACCATGCACCGTACACTTTGCGCACTCGCCGGTCGTTACCTTTCAGAGGTTCTCAGAGACGACGCATAAAACACACAGGCACACAAGCACAACACATGCACCCAAAGCGGTGTGCGTGTATGCATGCATGTATATGTGTCGATAAAGAGTAAGTCGTGAAATAAATCCAATACTAAGCCGCGGTAAAGCCAGCACGTTGGCTGAAAGACAGCCGCGTGTGTTTTGCACTCAGTGTACACTCACCTGACCTCACAAATAAGGCGGCACACACACACACACATACACGCTCAAATGTGCGTGTTTACATAAATTCTGCACAACCAGTACGTTTGCAGTACAGCCAACGTTGGTGTATTGGTATGTGTGTGTGTGTGTGTGTGTGTGTGTGTGTGGTTGACAACGTAGTTTTACCGTGTTCACTCCTCGACAGACAACACGACAGAGGTGGACCACGTGAAGGTCACTTTCTCAGCGCACGGCCAGGCTGAGTAAGTGTGTTTCTCGATGATCGTCTACAAGACATGCCGTTAGACTAAGCACGTGTACAGCCGCTGTTGTTGTTTTCGCTGACAGCAGCAAGCTGGCGCACTTGTCGATTAATCGCCGCATGCAGTGGGCGCTCATGCAAATAAAATAATGTCCGTCAGCACGCCGGCTATCAAACGATTCATTGTCGATTTCTGCACACGAGACGGCTCACGAGCACGCCGGCTCACGAGCACGGCTCGTCAATTGATCAAGTTGCACGGCCAACAAACAAACAGGCTGTTGCAGACACATGCAACAAACGTCGCCGCTAATGCATTCGTTCAGCAAATATAATGTATTGGAGAGGGCCACCTCCCAGAATACATGACACAACACGTGACTGATATCTGGTACCATCATTTACTGCTGGGTAGACAGGGGCTGTTGGATTACAGAATTCGCCCAATGGAATTCTCCTCCGCATGGTTTCGAACCACGGATCTCCCAAGCTTGTGCGACGGGTGTGCTACCACTACACCACGGAGTCCAACAAAAGTAAGACAGTGATTCTAGTGAGCTGAGAAGAAAGACAATCTCAAATACATGAGGAATATGTAATACACTACAAGTAATCCACATCCATATAATCCATTACAGGTCTAGATTCTATCACAAGCTAGTGGCAACAGAAATCGACCTCTATTCATTGGATTCAGCGAGCTGGACCAAACACGACGTGTGTTTTTAATGGGCTGCATGAGTGAACGAATCTTCTGTTATAGATGGCAGATGCAAACATACACGGCAGTCCACACCTGTCATTGGTCGTGTATCCGCGTGGCTTTTGCACGAGAGTCCGCCATTATCTGCATATTTGACCTCGTTTTCCAAAGATAAGATCGGCTAATCCCATCTGACGAGCTCTTTTTGCCTTGCGTCGGCGCACAAACGTTCAGATTCAACCTCGAGATGCATACTACGAATGCACATGATAACACCTATTAAGTTGATCGTTGATTTAACAAACTGACTAAACTGCAAGTTAACAAACGCGAAAACTCTGATAGATAATCCAATAGCTCTAGCACGTGTAATCTCAACCACAATTATAGGACACTAAAGTGCTTTCCAGGTACTTTGTCATCATCTCTTCATAGTGAATAAGAAAAATATCCACCCGTTGCAAATCATAAAGGATAAAAACAGCGGGATTTCAGGTGAGAACCCGCAAGACATGAAGAGCAAAAGCATCTGAGCAAAATCAACAGCATTTTGACTGAACAACTTGACGGTCTCTTGACTTCTCCAGCTTTCTAGAGGCGTACTTGTTGATGTCTAGACTGTTGATGTCTAGACTGTTGATGCCTAGAGCAGTGCTACTCAAAGTGTGGTACGCGTACTGGTGACGGTACGCGAGCCATCGTCTACCGGTACGTGGAGATTTTCCAGAAAAGAAAGAAACATTAGTCAAACTCCATGCCACGGTGAAATGTCAACTTACTTTTATTATGTATTCATTATATTTTTCCTGTATATATGAATATTACTATTATTCTACTATTATTATTAATATATGAATATTACTATTACTATTTACTGAATATTGCTTCACTTGCCGGTCCCTGACACATTGAAAAAAAACTCTGCCGGCCCGCCACATCAGATAGTTTGAGAAGCACTGGTGCACAGTTTGAGAAGCACAGTCTAGACCATTGATGTCTCGGACTTGCTTAGCTATATTACCAGAACAAACACGGAAACACAGCGAACTTAACGCCAACACAAGGCAGAAAAGTGGCAAAAGTACACGAGCGGAGTATAGTGAGTAATCTGGTGGACATTTTGGTGCGTGACCATGACTAAACGCTCAACCGTGCAATCAACCAGCAAGTACAATGTTCACCCTGCACACACACACACACATACACACACTCCAACGTCAGGTTGCAAACCAAAACACACTCACACGTTCATACTCTTGATATACCAGCGAAGTGTGTTAATGAAGAAGAGTGTGTGTGTCGCATTCATGTCGGCTTGGTTTATTGTGCAGTGTGATGTGTCTTTTAGCATGCGTTGAAATCCCAACATCAGCTCTACCATACATAAAACACCCGATCATTCGAATTCACATCGTCACATCGTCCAATACACATTGATAGAGAATATCACAGAAAACGAGCGCAAAACGAAACTCTCCTGGTATTTAACATTGTAGACAGTATGCGTAGGTTCAACTACACGCTATCATAGGATAACCTCTACAGATATCCATCTCATTGACAAACATCTGATATATGATTATCTGATAGACAAAGACACAAATAACACGACTAACACTCCAAAAACACACACGCACACACACACACATACATACAAGGAGCAAAAGCCTACACGGGAAGTTATGCGTGGTCCCTGAGATTATCTGTGTCTATACAGCCCATGCAAGCGGGCATTCAACTTACCAGCACACCTGTGCTCACCCTTACACACACACACACACACATACATACATTACGTGCACATAGCCAGGGCCATGCAATGCGCTCGCTCGCCGTTATAGAATATCTGTCACGTGCGCGCACGTAAACACGCATGCGCATTGAAACACACACACACACACGCGCGCGCGCATACATGCAAATGCGCGTGTCAACTCATACAGCGTCGCATTCGGCGTCCAATCGGAGCGTGAGTCACAAATCACGACAGCCCGCCGACTAGGGGAGGGGCATGGGGGAGTGGTTGACCCCCTCATCCCACCTGTACACCGGCATGATTGTTGAGTGAGGCACATCTGTGATGCAGTTACGTATCAAGATCAGTCGCCACTGATAAACGAATTAGGCGTGAAGCTATCACAGAAATGGACAAGATTTGCGTAGTGATTTGAGTAGTTGTGTTGAATTGTACAGCTGTTTTTCTATGGGATAGCGCCGGTATAAGGGGCATCACGTGTATAATCTATAGATAAAACATGAAATTCATAGAGGATGTATACCATCATTTACCCGTGTTTCAGTTAGTTCCTTTTTATCAAGAATTTCGAAGAAAATCACTACCTTTCTATCATTGCGGGTGCGATCATATTATATTCGACGGGTGTTGGTATCTCTAGGTAAGAGAGAGGGACAGATAAACGGGAGGAAACGCAAAGAGTAGCACGCATAAACGTCATGAAGTTCAGTTTGCGTGCATAATGCGAACAGCTATTATGCGCCCATTGAAATTCAAACAAGTCAACGAGGCTTGGCAGCTCACTCGTTCGCTACATTGACTCTGACTAACACACTTGTTGACCGACACACACACACACACACACACATACACACACACACAAACACGTATACACGGGTGAGTACACAGAATTAGCTCAACTCAAACCAACGTAGCACTCGGTAGAAACGACTTGTACACACACACAAAAAACGCAAATCGCACATAATTCAGCACGATTGAGCAAGCACACACACACACACACACACACACACACACACACACACACACACCATGTACACGCACGTACACACATTTGAATAAACACAAACGAACGTGAATGTCAGTGCAGGCGGACGACTAGATACACCGGTGCACGCGCTCAGGTAATAAAAACACCACTCTCAACTCTATCCTTCTACTCTCATCCTCCCTCTGTGTGTGTGTGCCTCTGATTCGTGTGTGTGTGTGTGTGTGCCTCTGATTCGTGTGTGTGTGCGTGTGTGACCAAGTGTGTGTACAGTGCGCAGAAAAAACGCCAGAATCAGACACATTGACGCACCTGCATACTAAAACATTTGTGAACATACAGCATGCGACTGCTTTCAAGAGTATATACACACACACACACAGGGTATACGCTCTACTCATATATACTACAGAGATAGAGATAGGATATTACAGACAGAATGGATATATGCAGTGAGAAAAAAAGTCACTAGTTTGTGCAACATGACCTCACACACACGCACATTTGTCTGTGTGTGTGTGTGTGTGTGTGTGTGTGCTAGGGACGTGTGATCGCATGCAATCGGGTCAGGATTCAATGAAATGATGAATCACACATTGACACCTACACACACACGCATACGTACACGCATACATATATGAAGTTGTTTGTCGCCATTCTGAGGTCACAACGACAATACACACACACATCACATCACTCAAACACACACATACACACAATCCCTGGACAGACACATAATCAATCTGACACATACATACACACGCACACACGCACGCATACACACTGTTAGTGCGTGGTGGCAGGCAGCAATCATGCCTCCATTGTTCACACACACACACACACACACACACACACACACACACATACACATCAGGAGTTTTTCTTCTTAACCAGCACGGCATTTGTGTCTGTGGATTGTTTGAGCATCATCGGTTATGTTGTTCAACAAGAAGACAGGTGGATGTCTCACAATCGCAGCCTCGTACAACAGTGACGGGTCATCTGTGGGAAATTTCCCATTACCAACCAGTTGGCAAGTGGGAAAGTGGTGAGACACAAGGACAAATCTGAATTCGTTGATTTTCGATTCTAGTTACTTGTTGATATTTAATTTGGTCGAACATAAAGTGATGTTTACGGAATACGGAAATGTTGTTTGTTGACGACATACATGAGGCATTAAATCTCAATAAACGGCGTGCTGTGTGTGAGTGTGTGTGTGTGTGTGCATAGAAACGTCTTGTTGGATGCCTTGAACATGGCAGAGATGATGTCATTAACCAAATGAGCACAGATGCGCCGTGTTCACACCGTGCCAGGTCGCGCAGGTCAAGGAGACCAAATTTGTGCTCACGCGCAAACACACACACACAAGCACACACTCATAAACTTGCGCACAAGTATACGTTCGCCAAGTGGGGACCAACGAAAAAGCAGGTAGATAAAGCGACAGACTCTGCGAAGATGAACACACACAAACACACACACACACACGTATGTATGAGGTACTTCGCCAATGCCGAGGTAGAGTTTAGGAGGATAACGAGAGTGGAGGAGAACATCGTGGAGACGCTCACAAGTGCTTTCAGTGGCCAGGAAAACGACACTGCATACACTCCTAATGGCTCTAAGCGAGCTTTTTGCTGTTCACGGTAATTATTGTCAATGTGTGTGTGTGTGTGTGTGTGTGTGTGTGTGTGTGTGTGTGTGTGTGTCGAGAAGTGAATTGAGAATGAGCCGAGGTAATTTAATCGATGTGGCACAGACAGAGTGGAAGAAGCCTTTAAAAGCCGATAAAAGTGATTTAAACACGACTACAAACGTTGGTATCAAACGCACGTACACATACGACACACAAGGAAAATTTAACAATGTTACAGAAAAGAAAACAAATACTAATTTAGGATAGTCAGATAGAACCTAAGCCAAGAGGTCGTTTCACAATTCAATAAAATGACAGCCGGGCCTATGTAAAACGGAACTGATGCTAGTTTCATTCGACCGATACCTCACAATAAGCCAGAATAAACTCACTCACCTTCACCTGACCACTGCAATGCTAAATTAGAACAGTCAAATTAGCTATCGCATTCACACCCTCTCTCTCTCTCACACACACACACACACACACACACACACTGTGACACGTGTGTACTACATACAAGATAACCATACACTCTCAGATGTCCACTTCTGAGAGCGGCTTGGGCGTTGCCATGACAACACGTAGCATGTGTCAGTAATGGCCGAATCATGTTGACAACGTGTGAAACTGTTTGTCCAAAAGTGTGCTAATACATTCGCATTCGCCGAAATTGGGCACCAACAGAGGAGTATGCATTTATATGCAAAGTAATTACGCATACATCTAAGACAGGAATAAAGCACAACGTGAAAGAAACTATTGTGTTTTGTGCTAATTGATAGAACAGGCGAAATGATATATTATACTGGATATTCGGATTATTGAACTTCTGACATTGAAAACATTGAAAAACTCGCTAAAGAACGCATCACAATTTTGCGTATGTTCAATTGACATAATAAAGAAAGTTTAGTTGTAATTATTGGCAGTTATGCTTATCCTGTCATTTGTCATTGCAGCGCACATAAAAACCAGACGTGAAAGAAGAGTGTTGAAAAACCAACGGCAAACAACCTTTCAATGGCTGAATCAAGACAATGGAAGAACAAACTCGTTGATATCAAATAATTCACATTAGGTATGTGCCTTCCCTTGGCGCATGTCCCCTTGTATAAAGAAGTAGAGTTAGACCAACGTTGTGCCTCTGCGGAGGCGGTAGTAGTACGGACTCACACGGGTCCCTTGTTGGTTAATGAACACACGCGCACACACAGTGGCCACTGCGACGACCACGCGCTAATTAAGATGGTCGCGATTAGATATGCGCGCGCTACAGCGGCCGGACGGGTTTTTGTCGTTCTTCCACCGCCGACGACGACCCATCGCTCAGTAGAGAAACAATGCCTGTGCAACTGTGATGGTGGCCACTAGTGTGAGCACACACACACACACACACACACACACACACACACAGAGAGAGAGACTGTAGAGACGGAAGGATGGAGAGAACGAGTTTTGGCAGGGGAATTCTGAAGAATCGTAGATGAACAGGAAGATGGTGAGATGAAGGAAAAACTAGACTATACGAATACATTTTTTTCACCAGGGAATAAGCAATAAGCGCTACATCATATAATAGAGCTGGGCGTTTCTACAACAGAATAGGGTTTCAATCGTAGCAGAAACATCAGCAAACAAACAGCTGTTGATATCAACAGAGCACGCCGAAAAACACACACACACACGTGCATGTGCACGTAGTGCGTGCATCACGAACACGCACGCACGTAAGTGGCAACTGGTGAGAGGTATCTGTTGGTCAGGTTTTTATACGGCAGTTCCCACACGTGGACACGTGCACCAGAGACACACCGCCAATTTCACATGGACACCGTGGGAACCGCAGGGTGGGCAGTGAAAGCAAAAACTCGAAAAAAAAGTCCACCAGCCGACGTAGAGTCAGGATAGCAGACGGGCAAGATTTGATATTGCCTGTGAAGCAAGCCTGGTCCTAATACAAGTAGCAGCATTCAAAGTACATGGTGCAGTATCGCACGACGTCAACACATACGCATAGGCCAGGGGTTCCCAGCCGGTGGGTCGCGACCCCCTAGGGGCTCGCGAGGCTACTCCAGGGGATCGTGAGAGCCGCCTGAAAAATGATTCATTCGTCAAAATTTGCAAACAAAATCCATGTTATGAACACCTGATGATTTTTTTCCAAATACATTCAATAACGATGGCATTAAAGAATTGAATGTGATAAGAATTTAGTATGATAGTGTTTTCTAACTTGTCTTATTGTTTTACTGGGGGGTCATGGAGCCCTCCGTATTTGTCCAGGGGGTCGCGAAGCGAAAAAGGTTGGGAACCCCTGCCATAGGCAACTAGGTAAACTAGACGGTCGCTCAGGACCTCGCACAAAAGTCACACAACAATGTAACCTTTCGTATAACATTGCCAATTCCTATTCCCATTGCACCCAGTTAGGTTAGGTTAAGCCAGGTTTCGGTCATTGACAGACACGATTTGGGAACGATAATGACTCAAGAAGCTCTCATCAGTCTGGCAATAGCATCTATCGGAAAATGTACAGTCGAGTATCTGAATTATACTAACAACGTACTCGATACTTTCCCGCCATCAAATCACGGACAGTTAATTTTTGTTGGACGTCTATGGCATCTGCATCTACTAATATTTCAAACCTTAGTTAACCTAGATATAGTTAACCGACAGTTTTAACAAAATGCACTAATATATCTCTCGGTGTTCATTAATTAATATTCCATTTAACCTGGGACCGCCAAAATCTATTTGTTTAGTGCCTGGAGTTATCTAAGGTCGGCTCTGAACACGTCATCATTTGACATTTGACTGCCGAGTCACGACCATTTGCGTGTGCAAATAGTGTTTCATGAATAGTGTTTCAAATAGTGTTTCACATGTGCAAATAGTGTTTCATGAATGCAGCTTTCAAAGTTTTACAAGTTCAATTTGGTAATATTTTCCTCCATCCAACTCATGTACATCAATCATCAAGACACCTACAATATCCAGACAAAGCGAAACTTTTGACACACAAAACCAAAAAGACATTACGTTTAGCAGTGAAACAGTGCCTCAGTATCACATGTCCAGTATCAGACGCCTCAGTATCACATGACCTAATAGTCTCGAGGGAGAGAGATAACACGACCCCATCGCCAGGTATCAACCATCACCAGACGATATCGAATTGAAAAAAACACCGCGTGTCGAATGACGTCGACAAAAAGTGTATTTTAATGTGTGTGTGTGTGTGTGTGTGTGTGTGTGCACGTACAACAGCTGAAAGGTGAGCGTCATAAAAACGTCGCCGGAAGTGTCGAATGAGAGTTACGTCAGCACTTGAGCGCGTTGGCGATACATCACGTCAGTCACCTCACGTCTCAAGATTGTCACGTCACAAAAAGCGCACAATTGAGCTATAAATATAAATCAACCATACAAATACTGAGCGCGAAACCAATGAAAACTGTTTGCGCAGTGTTTCAATCAATATCACCTGTGGAACCAGGTAATCAACTCATGCAGAACGGATCCCACTTTGATCGCTCAGCACACAAAGCATCTACGGTAACCTTCGGCTTTTCGTTTCCCAGGAATATCCAACTGTGTTCCAATCATTTCTGGGCAAATTGGTAGTTTTGCGGTGAGTTAGGCGTAGGTATTAATCAGTGAATGAAGTACGGTGCGGTATGATTGCTTCTTCCAAATACGTACCAAAGGAAATTTTTTTTACCGTACCTCATTTTTGCAATCGCACCGTACTAGTACGAAGAAAAATTCGTACCTTCAGCAGCCATTGTCATCTGGTTTGAATCGGTGTTTACCATCTCCATATATGGACTTTTATTATTATATCCACATCTGATATTTTGCTTTACTAAATATCAAATCACGAAATACATCCTTTGCATATTATATGATATAAAATCACCGTTGAATGAGATCATTCGACGGAAGATAAAAAGTATGCACACTCTATTGATACTTATCGGTGAATCAATTAAAAACATGTACGTTTTAACTGGATTTATGGGAGCTTGTAGATACCTCTGATAATTTGGCTCGGTATAGGAAAATGCACACATAATCCGGATTTCGCGAAGTGTTATTTTAGGTCTTTGTTGATGATAGACTGAAGGTTGCTGCCAAGTAAGTAAGGTACGTTCAGAGAACATGGATCAATTTTAACACATCAAGTCGTTGCCGAATTAACTTTTGATTTGTTTAATTATTTTCCCCTAAGTCCTCTCTACCACAAGTGACGACAAAGTCCCATGATAAAGATACATTTCGAGCTAAAACAAAAACGGAAATTGATTTGAGAATACCAGTTTTTGCGAACACTGACGAAGATCATTCACTGTTGTAGCTTCAATACTCATTTATTCAAAATTGTTCTACTCCTGCACATCCCCAACACTGATTTATATCGTACCAAGCCCCACTTGCTTAGAATCTGGTATTTTTGACAAGTAGTTCATGATGAAATCAGCATTCCTCCTCGATGTCTTTTCATTGCGTGTTTCTTCAGCTTTTATTATACTCATCAAAATGCTTCGTTTTCAAACGGTGCGCCAACAATGAAGATAGTCAGTGAAGATAACTAGTAATACCGGCGATGGTAAATAATAGTAAAATAATAGAAATAGTAAATATCAGACGACAGTTGAAAAGGACATTAGCAGTCAGGAACTGCACACTGCGTATCATGACTAAATGCCAACAATCCCACGTGCAGCACATTGTCCAGGCTAATGCTAATGATATTCTGCGCTGGGAAAATTGGTTTGTATGCTTGTGTGTCCGTGGAGCGTTTGTCCACGTGATCATCTGTGCACGCGCTATGATTGTTGCACGTGTATGCATTAGTATAGAATCATGCACATGTGTGCTGGCTCGCCATATTGATCGCAAGAAAGTATGAACGTTTAAAAACGCCCATCCCAGCCTGGATTTTCTGTTGGACCTAAATATAACTCACTGGGCTTGTGATTCACCATGCTTCGGGAAGAAATAGGTAGACCGTAAAAAATTTCGTACCGTACTTTTGCCCGAATTTCAATCACACCGTACCGCACTCATGCTCTGGTGTATCAATAGACACTTGTATTTGTTCTTTCAAAAGGAATTGCAAGAATATTCAGTAGTAGTCTCGGGAATGAGCGCATTACTATCCCACAGCCAAACTCTCGAACGTATACATAGCCCCACCTCCGCCAGGATCTACACCTATGCCACGGACACTAATGGAGGGAAGATCAAGGAAATTTCATGTTTGTCAAGGACATTTTGTGCAGCGGGGTGCATTCAGCCGTTGTTACTGCACACGACACAACAATGAGCAGAAAACAATGGAAGATCGTCAACACAAGGACAAATTGGATATCTTGCTTTTATGGAAGTATTTTCCGTATTGCACTAGAGCGTTCCTCTTGACGTCCACACTCACAATACTCTGTCAGCTGCCTCATCCAATCAGATGTTCTACCAACAACACAAACACCAGCTGAGTGCATTTGTACAGTAGACAAAGCGTCAAGCTTGAAGACCTCTGGACACAAGCTCATCAACGGATCTCATGACAACCGAAAACAAAGACCGCTTACCCACACACACACACACCCAAATCACGTCAAAACACCAGGTGTGTGAGTCCAGTATCTTGTTATACCTGTATATTACAAAATAACCAGAAAACACCCAGTTGAACGTACAGGTAACGGACTATGTGCGTACTGCAAATCACATAACATAAGCCGAGTGAGAAATATATATAAATTATTGACCACGAGGATCAGGGCGCATTATTAATTCTAAGACTCAAACACGACTTTCGTTAATCAATCCAATATGCACACCGACAATCCAATATACACAGAAAACATATATCCAAACAATGAGATCAATAATTATGATGACGTCGTTGTTGAGGATACGAAGATATGAATATATGCAATCTTGTCTGAAGTAGATCGCAGGTAATGATGATCGTGAACGCTTACAAAACGTGGACCTATTTTTACGATCGGTTTTTATGTCCAGATAAATTGAAATGCATGCATTGCTGCTGACAAAACCGCCAATTCGGCAAGCGAACAGGTCAAGCCAATAAATCTACAACACTGAGGATCACTGTAGTGGTCGTGCACGTGGGCAGCTCACCTGAACGGCGGCGTTCAGAAAGCAGTTGTTATCGCCTGGTTCATTGAGCAGTCCTTTGTGCTGACTGCGGGAATTATCGCTCCAGTTGACGACCTGCTTTTGTCGGTGGTGATTGGGCGCATTTGGAGACGACTCGGTATGACCCCGCTGGCCAAGTAGTCCGTGTCGATGACGATGTTCGCCGGTGCGTCGATCTAGCGAGCCGCACGACGTCATCCACATGAAACCTCCCGTCATCTTGTAGTCACGCGGCAGCACTACACGCGCAGCGGCCGCACCGGGAAAAACGCACTTGTCATTGGGACTGACAGTGTAGCACACACACGTACACACAGACACACACACACACGTACACACACACACACACACGTGTCGACACAGCGGTGACACTGCAAACACACACACAACCACATACATGCATGTGAAGGCACAATTGAAGTACATGGTCAAATGAGGAAGTTCACCAGATGCTTGTTACTTACACATGGCTGATAAGAAAACAGCGATTAATTTTACCTCAAGTTAGACGAACAAACACACCCGGGTAAATCTTTGGTAACGGCATTGCCATCAAAATGGCGTGTGAGTTTGTTGTACGACCGAAAAATGCAGCGAAAATGCCGTATTAGACATATCCTAATGATCAAATATACCAGTGTTCCTAACAACGTGGGCATATGTGACACCCTTGGGAGCCATGAGATCCTTTCCCTTGGGGGCCATAGAACCAAAATTAAAAAATGGAGGACCACCATATTTTCTCAGGAGACAAAAAATTCTGTTGAAGCAGTTTATTCCTTGGTTTCTTTGTTTGGAAATAGTCATCGGGGTACATGACCTCTTGAGAAGTTACGCCGCGACTATCCATGTGTGTATGGGGCCACAAGGTCTTCTAGGAGGACTACGGACTGTTTCTGGGGGCCACAAAGACTCGCATTGTGTTGAAGGGGGCCCTAACAAGAAGATTGAGAAACACTGATATATACACTGACAAAACAGTGGCTATACACGCCACCACATGAAGCTCCTCTATATTGAACATAATAATTTATATTTCACATATAAAAACAGCAAAATAGTTTCAGTTTCGAGAGATAAAAATTCCGCTGCACCAGATAGAAGCAATCATGGTAATCACCACAAACAAGCAAAATCGAATCCGGGTCATTTAGCGTTGAACTTCACTGCCTGATAACACATCCGCATACTCCCCATTGTGTGTGTGTGTGTGTGTGTGTGTTGCTTGTGGTGAAAGAGCGTTTACTTGAATTTATCTGCGTGGAAAAGCATAGTGAATATTCTTACGTGTATGTATGTCTGTGTGTGTGTGTGTGCATGTGTGTGTGTGTTTGTTCGCAAATGTCACGTGCCGTCCAGCCTCCATCACTGGCTATCTGCCCGCCTGTCCACCCACCAGATAAACTGTCAGCGCAGACCCACTACACACACACACACACACACACACACACACGCACAAAGAGCCATTCCTTGTCCACTTATCCGCAGAGACATGTGCGGGCTTCATCTCCGGCAAATACATGCGCATGCTACACACACACACACACTGATACACACACACACACACACTGACACACACAGCGATGTGCGCGAGTATGTAGCGCGAGTGTCTATACTTATGTTTACAAGGAGTACACTGGTACTTCATGTGCTGAGTCAATGCAACCTAGACTACCTAGTCTAGGTTGCATTGACTCAGTCCTTGCATTGCATAGACTAACACACAAAGATAAACACACACACACACACACACGGATACGCTCACAAATATTATCGGGCAATTGAATTGAATTGTAGTGTTGTTAATATATGCACGCATTTGTAAATACATTTGTTTGTGTGAAAAATGCGGAAACACACACAGGTATACGCACACAGATAGACACAGGGGCACACGTGTATATATATACACACACACACGGCAGACAAACACACATGCATGACCGCAGCACTGATAGTTGAAGTATTTCTGTGTTTCGGTATGCCCCCGTTGTGCGAGCAGTTTTACACCAAGAATGCACGCATGTCTGTCAAAACACGCTGTGCAGACACGCCCACACACACAGAGACACACACACACATGCTGAGCAGGGGTACGGTAGAGAAGAAGAAAAACACATACAAGTTGACACAGATTTGCGACATGAAAAATGCGACCGGTAATAGATGAAAATGAGACGACAGGTATGCCAGAGGAAAGATCCCAACAACATTAAGTCCGTGCGAAGAAACAGTTCGAATGGTGGCACTAATACAGCTAGAGTCAATAAGCGGCATATATTACAAAACGTTTAACAATAGAATTGGATAATGCAAAAATAAAAACTTATGAGAACGACACCCCTCCAGTAAATTACAAAACCAACATTGCATAATTATCGTGATTTGATTTGCTAAATAACTAAACATCTCATAGTTTAAGTAATATAGTTTAACTAATATACAAAATCGAGAAGAAACACACACACATAACTGCGTGACAACCAAGTTATTTTTTCTGTTGTACGTGAACCTTCCTAGCATCACACTGTATAAGCCCGCCAACATTAAACACACACACACACACACACACACACACACACACACACACACACACACACACACACACACACACAGAGGAAGATGCAACAACACCACGACATCCGCTCAAATGTTGACTTGTAGAAACCCTGAGCAACTGGTTACACCGGTCCTTGAAGCGCGTGCAACAGCCTCACATTGTACACCTGCCAATCAACTGGTTTGCAGTTGCAAATCTCGTGCCGACCTCATTCACACGCCGCAACGTGGCCACGAAAAGCAAACACAATAATACTCTATATTTCTGGCGTATGTCGCTGCAATGTTGAACGCTTTCATATTAATTCACCGGCTCTCGCGTAACTCCAACACAATCACAAAAACGAAAACACGATCTCTCCTTCCTTACGATGGTTAACAAATAAATTTCTACAATTAAGTAAAGTGATTATTATAAATCATTGGTTTCCAGCCTGGAGGTAGTTTAGCAATTTTCCGAGGGTTATGGAGTGGAATTGTCTCTAGTGTTTTAGTTTAGCCATAAATATCAATATTTTGAAGGGGAATTTTGTTGGCAATGGTGAAATTGGAAGTATCCAAATTTTGTGAAACGGGTGACATAGTGTGGTATGCTGAATTGAGTAACAGGTAGAAAAATGTTGGGAGCCACTCTATTGGGAACAAATAAATCAATTGCCGATGAATCATAGTAATTATCAATAAGTGAAAATGTTTGTTCCACACCAGCACACAAAAATGTGATTGAAGTTGGTGATGGAGTTCTTGTTGAAATATCGGTTTGATTCACACCACCTTACTGATGTTGTGACACTAATCCAACCGACACCTTGTACATACAAATATATACATAGATAAAATATACACAGACAGACAGATGGATAGAGAGATAAATGCATATATGAATAGATAAATAGACTGTACGACACACACACACACACATAAACAACGGTAAATAAGTTAAAACTAAGCATAGTGTACAAGTAAATGTAGGAAGTATACCGACTACCAACACTACCAACATACGTGGAAAAAAGAACCCTCAAGCGTTTCTCAAGCACTGCTCAGGTCAAGGGTCAAACACACACACATACACACACACACACACACACACACACATACACACACACACGGAAGACCAAGTTCTCACGAACAACACTCATTGACCGCTGTCTGAACGACCGGACGAGAGTATATAGAATTCAGGCTGCATTGTAGATAAGAGGTTTACAACTACTACACACACATGCACATACGCTACTACTCACACGTACATACACACACACTACTACACTCACACTACTACTCACACACACATACATACACACCCTACCACTCACACACATACACACTACTACTCACACACATACATACACACCCTACCACTCACACATACACACGCTACTATTCACACATACACACCCTACCACTCACACACATATGGACACTACCACTCACACAGACGCTACAGTTCGTGTTGATAATTTCAAGTGACTTATCCCTTCAGAACGTACCAAATGGTTAGAAAAACAGCGTGTTTGAAATATTTTTTCTCTTTGCCAATACCTCATTATCAGCAGTATAATGTATGAATGCACATAGCAATACTCATGTTATCACGCAAGCCAGCGTTATGATTGCACCATGGAAAAACCATCGCAACACAGACAGAGCACAGAGTCTAGACATTGCAATGTACAAATACACCATTGACGCCCAGTGTAGACGGTGATTACACCAGCAATTGACATTCTAGCACACACACACACACACACACACACACACACACACACGCACACACACACATCATCATCATCTCGCCCACGCGCACGCACACACACACACGCACACACGCCCAAGCATACAAGCAACAGCTTGAGCGATAGACGATATTGGACGTGATCGACGTAATTGGAGAAGAGATAGTGGGGTTGCACAGTCATTTGTAATGACTCATTACACCGCTGTAATGATGATGATGATGTTGTCATGATGGTGACGTCACAAGCACGCATGTCTCTGACACTCCCACACGCTCGCACGTCAAGTAATTCCAGTGTACAACATGATCAAGATCGAGCGGTTGGCCAACGATGACGTCTGGAGTCATCGTCATGTACACTGGTATGATATGTATAATGTACGACAGAAATGGAATTATATACGCATGCTTGTATAGAAACAAGACACAAGCGAGCAGAAGGCATACACAAGCGATTACTTGTTAATGAGATCAAACCTGATGAATAAACACTCAATCCCGAATGAAGTAATATACAATATAGCACAGCATATCGCCATAGGAAACACAGGAATCTGTTAAACCATAGACTTTCCCCCGGCCAATGAAAAAATGATGGCAAAGAGGAAACAAAAAACTACAAGAAAACCCAAGCTGAATACAAATGAAGAATTCAAATGATTCGTGCGGGATATTTCTGTCGATAACTTGCTTGTGCATGCTTTCACGCACTTCATTGCTGCCACACACAAACACTGGCAAGAGCAAGGACAGTTTCGTGTTGAATTTTCAAGCAAGTCTCTGTGAATTATTCTCATGAGTGAGTCAAAGCACGCTACCGACTGAACTGCGTCAGCGCGCTCCAACTTAAACTTGCATCGACAAATACAAGCACTCGAATACCTGTTCCGAAGCCACACGAGACCTTGAAATTATCCGCTAACAACACTTCCATACAAAGACAGACAGCCAGGCAGACAGACACACACACAGAGGCAAATGCAGAAACACTTCCTCTACGGGTAAAAAGGTAATGTACCCTTATCTTATGCAAATCTTCCGTCACATCGTTCCTTTATCTTCATGCGTTTCTTCAGCCAATCCCCATGACACACACACACACACACAAAGCAGCATTTTTCCAGCGAGGCTGTAGTACACGTCCCAGTGCTGGCCGGCCAGTTATAGCACTCACACACAATACGACAGAGGCAACGGCAAAAAGTGCAGAGATGCCAGCTTGGTAAGAGCCATAGACGTGGCGGTACAAGAGCGGTAGCTAGCGACTGACTGGACCACCAGGATGTCCCTGATGCTACAAAAAAACGCCTCCCGAACACCTCATCGTGCACGATCGGTGAGTGAGAGAGCGAGGAAGATGCGCGAGGCAAGATGTCACGGCAGGTAGCCAGGCGACTGCTTGTGACACGCACCTCCATCATTGTCGCACGCGCAACACAAAGCCCACACTCGCTGTGACAATCAACAAATGCGCAAGCAACAAAAGCCATTTGGAAAAACCTAACTAGAATATCTGGGATTCATCGCATTCCACACAAGCACACACATGCATACATCCACAATCCTGCAATCACTGATAATCCAAGAAACGACGGAATGATTGGTAGAAGCCCACCAATGACAATGAGAAAAATGTCAATCTGCCACTTGCATCAGTGGCTGGAAAAGAGAAATCCGCTTTTTAGATGAGTCACGTGGAGTGTAGTGGCACCTGACAATTAACTCTTTGAGCTAAGCTAATTTGACAATGTCATTTCTTATTGGCGTCGCAGGTGTTACAAAGTGGCTACTGTTCCTGTGATGTCATCTTGTTATCAGTGATTTAAAGATGTACTTCAACAAACAAATTGCGATTTACATGGCAAAAATGCATCGAATGGTTCCACAAATAGTTGGAAAGATATCCACATGTAATAAGATAGGAAGGCTTGATTTACCAGAAACAAGATCATGCACGTATTAAGACTATTCAAATTGCTTCAACCATATAGTTGAATTACACACACACACACACACGGCAAGATATTTAGTCATCAATTCAGTATAGAAGGCTGAGCTACATCCTGTTTAAATGTGAAACACATCGATTTTATTTGATAAACACTGCAATGAAAAACTATTACGAACAATTCTCCCACGTAAAGTTTGTCAGCATAGAGTATTTATGAGTCACAGGCTCTATCGAAACCATCAAGTCATAACGCCGAGTTGACGCAAGAGACCTACTTGATTTATGACCTTGACAAACTAGGGCCACTGCTTGGTTGGATCCATATCCTGCTGGCGGTCCATGTCCCTGCTCGCCTTAACAACTGTGTGAGACACTGTGTGGCGAGTTGGTGTTTTGACAGATATACACGCAAGTATGCGGGTACGAGTACGATCACGGTGTTTGTGTACGACAAGACGACTCATCAATATTTATTGCTTTATGAGTACGACAAATGCCTGCATGTCGGCAGTCGAGAAATATGGCGAAATAGGCAGGAACACAACGCTCACACCAGTGAGAAATGGGTTGTCAAGTGGTCAATGGAATATCGAACAGAAGGACAAATGTTTGTTTGTGTCAGTCCGAAGTCGTTAAATTTCGTGTTCAGTGACTTCTTGACATTCAATTTGGTGAAACAACTGGATATATTGGACGTATCAGTGCTGTTGCGGGAAATGCCGAGAGGAAAATCAGATGAAACAAGCTTTCTGACCACTACTTCAGCTCAATGGAAGTATGCATGGGGAAATACTCACATTAAACCAACAGAAATACATATACTAATGATAAAACTAACACAACCAACACAAATAAGTACAATATTAAAAAAAGCGGAGACAGTGCATACATTGAGAGAACAGCCTGTGTAGTTTCATATTCAGTGAATTGCAATGTTGCTGCCGCTGAAATGCCAATTGAATGACTACGAGGATTATGCTGATGCTTTCTAACCTCGAACACAAACACCTGTTGAAATAACGGTATGGTCGATCAATGCAAATCGCCTGCATGAGCCTGCTGACCTTGAGCGATTGTCAGCGTGCATTTGTAAATTTGCGACAGACAGCCAAACATCAACTGAAATTTCCACGCCGTTTTACCGATAGACCGTGCTGAAAAGAGTGTCACACAGCCAATGCCGTCAGTAAATACCAGGATCCAACATGAATTTTCAAAACGTCAGGATCCACATAACATGAAATCGCCCAGTAAGCTCGCTCAGCTATTGCAAGTGTGGTGCGTCATAAGCATAGCATGGCGAGACGGCCGTCAAGTTGTGTGCAGGCGAGACCGGCTGCCATTCCCCGTCTTGATGACGTCATCGCTGTTATGATCGACTGAGACCGCTCCTCGGGCCAGCCCACCTCCTCCCTCGCACTCACACACACACGCGCGCGCTAGCGGATAATCTGGGAACACCGACCCCAGCAGAACAGGTGAACATGGCCGCGGGCGGGAGAGTCAGTTTACCTGGCCGTGAGACGGTCGTCAACAGTGCCAGCGTCCAGGCAGGCAGGCAGCACCCACGCGAACACCCGATCACGCCGTCACACACACACACACACACACACACACACACACACACACAGGAGTGGTGGTAGGGTCCAAGGAGAGCGAGAAATTGAGGAAGAGAGTCGCCGTGCTGGACGCGAGGGTGAATGTTTCATGAGAGTGTATGTGTGGCCGCGAGTATGTTTGTGCGTGTGTAATCGGTGAATCAGCCCAAAAGTTGGCGCAGCCGCTTTATGTGAAGCTGGAACTGAAGAAAACGCGCCAGGCAGGGTGTATGAGAGATGTATGAGAGAACGGAGGATATGGCGCAGCAAAATCAGACCAGATCTTTCAATGATAAACGCCACGATAACTCTCCCCTCAGCACATGCACACATGCACGAGGAACGCATCCAACCCTTCACTCACAAACTACCACTCCGGCGCAAGTATTCCACAAGGACAATACGGTTGAGGAATATTGTATGACACGCAACGATTCTCAGTATATTCTCTCAATTCTCTCGCAAAGCAAATAGGAATTTTTCACAGACGCAATGTTTTTCAGAGTTTCATACCACATGAGTACACGTACTTGTGTGGTATGAAACTCTGAAAAACACTCAAAATGCACCTGTGTTCACTTCAAAATGCACCTTTCACATGATGAACGCTGAAATTCGCTCACATCACAATGTAGAGCTAAATTTCTGCTTCATCAGAGTTTAGTCCAGAAGATGAAAGCAGATCAAGAAGGAAACATATTCGATTAAAACAGACGAAAATTGATATCGCAACATCGTGTGTCACACGCGATCATACAAAGGTAAGAATGGCACAGCGTTTGTATACGCACGTACGGTCACCACAAACATGTCACAACTCCAGTGACACACACCACACACTGGTCACTGTAAAAACGTACTCATCGCACACCCGTCACTCTGTGCGTGTGTCTGTGTGTGTGTGTGTGTGTGTGTGTGTGTGTGTGTAAAGTAAAGTAAAGTAAAGTAAATTGCTTCATTGTACTCCAATAAGTAGGCTTTTCAGTACAAACAACATAAACACAAACATAAGCACATACTAGGATGAAAATACACCATACATGAATCTAGCAGCATCATAATTTAGCCGCTTTCTTCCAGCCTCAGTTCTGATTGAAGGATAAATTATATCTCCTTTGCGTGTGTTGATTGTTTTTTCACTTTGTTGAACAGTTTCAAATATTATGGATGGCTCTTGTGTAAGTAATATGGAGTTCACAAGCCGTCTTCGATTCTTGGTGACAAGATCATTGATAGTTAGATAGATCATTGATTGTGTGTGTGTGTGTGTGTCGCAGTAATGCTCATGTCGAGTAGCAGGTGTGTTGACCGCGTAATAATGAAACCACGTGATGACACGAGCGATCGCGTGCCCGCCCCTCGAGTTCAGTGCAAAAATCGACGAGAGAAAGAGCGAGAGCATAGGAGCCCAGCATAGTTAGACAGAGGGCGAGAGCAACTCATAGCCCGCTGCGCTGGTAATTTGCCAGAGCATATGAACATATGAACCAGCAGTATTTAATTGCGACTTGAAGACAGCCAATTAGCATGCACGTGCATCGAAGTTTTTGCGCAAAATTAATGCAGATTGGCGGTATTTTTGAGAATGCAGCCTTGAATTCAGTCACGCGAAACGACCACACAAATACACACACACACACACACACACACACACACACACACACTCAAGCAGGGGAATGGTGCAACGCAAGACGTGAATGCGTGTTAGAGAAGAGAACCACAATCGTGCATGGGAATTATAGCTGATATAGGAAATACGCTGATAACTGGGGCTGTCAAAAGTTAATAAAATTACTTTTTCACCCAAAGGACAGTTTTTCATAATAAACCTAAAACAACAAAAAAAGGTTGTGCACGATAATTATACAAATAACAAAAGGTTACCAAAAGTTAGTTTTTATCGTTAGATTACTATTTTGCTTTTGGGTTACTCTTTGTTATTTTCTTCTTATTAGGTCACTGGGGTTTTGTAACTCATGGGGTTTTGTAACTCTTTGTAGATAAAAAGCACAAAAACGGTATAAATCAGGAAAAATCGGGAAAAGGTGGAATATCAGGTCTGAAGATCAACAAATATAAAAAACGTTGTTCTTAAGATTTAGCACTTGTTTTTCACCGTACTCTCTGTGCTACTCGCTATTTTTACGTTTTTGTGTACGCAGGAAAGTGTCATTCCATTTTTAGAAATGCGCACGAACCACAGGGTATCCGAGATGTTTGGAGCGTGGGATAATACAAGGTTTGAGCTTTCTATAGCCGATACTGCACAATAATACTTGACAATACGCATCTACTTGGACAGGAAGAATCACGTGATTTTCAAGATTTGAGATAGCGCCACTTTTCCACGTTTGAGCTCAAGCGACCAAACAGTGCCCCCTTATAAGACTGTGAGTACGGAAGCGTTCACACATGCAGTGTTTACGCTCAGTATACTGTATAGAAGTATAGCATACTGGCGAAAGGAAATGCAAGCTGTAGCACGTGCTTACTTGATAAACTTTCTCACAAAAGTCTCTCTGAAGCAATATAAAGAACATTGTTGCGATAATTACTAAAACAAATCTTTACGTTAGCTAAGATTGTTATTTCACATTTGCATTCACCTTCAACTTGTAACGCCTTTTTGATAGTTATGCTCCTTTTCACGATGTAAGGTCGCCTTTAGATTTACTTGTAGGGGCTAGTAGGGACTGGAGAATTTCCCTCTTGAAGAACTGCAGAACATTGGTGTTTTTTGAGACAGCACATACTAATTTTGAGTAAATTTGTAGTTAATTTTTAGGCACTCTTTTCTCGAAAATAAAGTTACGTTTTCTAATTTTTAAGTTACTTTTTGGACAGCCCTACTGATAACTCAATTTCTAGATGACAGACAACCAGCGTACACTAATTATCCAGCCAATTAGTGTCAGTACTGGGAACAAGCCGTTGGAACAGACTCTCGTCAACGCTTGTACGAAACATTAATCGACAATATTGTGCAAAAATTGTTCGTTTTCATCGAGTATTTCAAACAGAATCACAGAAATAATGATCAACATCGGAGCGCACACAAAATGGTGGCGCAACCACACTAAATGCCCGAGTATTCACTCACATTCACAACAGTTGAGTTAGTGGAGATTAAGCCGACAATATTGCGCCAAGAAAACAGCGTTCGCTGCAATAATTCAACACAAACACATTGCTAGCGAAGGTCGCAGTGTAAAACTCAACCGACATGCCACAAATTCTGCCTCTGGTGATTTCACGCCGCCGGTGTTTGCACGGGCAACAAGTAGATGGAAAACCGGCAAACCAGTCGGTTTAGAAGCGGATATTGGACAGGTAGCGCCGACAAAGCAGACGCACACAAATTATCTAAATCCGCCTGTGTTTTCTGCCTCAACAGAACAGTTGAAAACAGCATTCGCTTAATTGAAGAATGCACAAATCTACATAAAGACAATGATTTAGCTGATTAGAACGCACGTAGGCAAAATGCCTAGCAGGCATCAAATAAATCACTACGCGTGAACGTTAAAACAATGCAGCCAACATCGCGGCCAAATTAAAAATGAATACAATTTAAGTCGGCCCTCCAATAGCGGACTCGAAATAAACGACAAAAAATATGCTATTTGGACGTGTAATTGACACGTATTCGATAGGCTTCTGATAGGGAACAAAGAAGTACTCCGCTATTCGGAGTTCTTCGCTATTAGGAGGACCCACTGTGGTTCAGAAGAAAACATTTGGACGTGAAAATGTGGCTCATTAAAAACATGAGAATAGAAATCGACATTTAGTTCCAAAGCTCAATATAGGCTGATGAATATCTTCTTTTGACTTCACTGTGTAAACCTTCTGCAATAAAACTGCAATGATTTTCTCCTTATCATCAATATTTTTGTACTTTTGGCAGAGTGGGATTTGGGAGAGAAATTAGGAGAGCCATAAAGCGGGAATGGAGGGAAAAAAAGTCGAGAATCATTGGTGTACACAAATGAACTAACTACCAATAACTGGAAGGGTCCACTAAATTGAAATAATAACAATATTGTACTCATATTCGTAAACGCACACGATATAGTCAACTTCACCGGTGCACACATTTGAGCGATTATAAAAACACGTGAAATATTTCCTCAAATTACTATTTGTGCAGTTTGGATTAACTCCATGTCTATACACCGGACCATAACAACAAGCCGCTGAGTGAATCTGTATGTGTGTGTGTGTGTGTGTCACTTCCATGTACATGTGCCGTATCGTTTTATTACTGAGCAGTCAATTCAATCGCTTGTTTCCACTACCAGTGTCAACTGCGTGGATGTATGTTTGTATGTCTATGATCAGTGTGAATATGCATCAAGTGTACGTAGATTTGTATGCTCGTACGCATACAGACATCATGAAAAGGGTGTATGATAAACGCGTGCTACACATATGGGTATGCTTGTTTGCATGGGCGTAAATCCTGGGGGTATGGGGGTATATATACCCCCGACAAATTGGCTGGGGGTATGAATATGCAATTATACCCCCCGAGAATTCTGATGAGTTCAGTTCATTGGGTATATTATCATCAAAATCAGCATAGAAGGCAAATGACAATAGGCCAACAATGCAAGAAATTCTAAATATGTGAAGAATTATATTACGCATTACACTTTTCATTGGGGTGTGTGTGTTGAATTAAATAGGCATACAATGGTTGAGGGTACAACGCAATTGGCCAACTGAGTCAACTTAGAACACTAATGCATGATGGCTGTCATCCCCCCGAGCCTCGACACAAATCTACGCCGATGGTTGTTTGTATGTGCTTGTTGGGTACCCCATTTCACCCAAGATGCGATATCATCATAATACATGTGCATTCATCTATAGGGCTATATCCACGGACATTTCCCTATGAAAATTCCTGAGCCCATCACCGCACAGGTGAGTTAGACAAGAGCATAGATACATTGATTAATCGTAGATAAATAACCTCCGGTAGATGAATAGAGCCCCACAAGGTGGTAATACTGCTTGCTCACCATGTGACTGAACTTGCCTGTAATTAATTTATAATAATAATGATAAAAAGAATTCAATATACACGCAGTTGTGTGACTCGATAGTTTAGTGTAGTGCATAGTACGCACACAACGCAAGTTTAAAAATCAGGTTCCATTGGCATTGGCATAGCGCCTACCAAAAAAAAACTAGGAGCTAAAATTTGCGACCATTTGCACCACTGCTTTGTAGCTGCATTGTTTCAGAACAGACAAATTTCAATAGTTAGAAGAAGTTAGAAGTTAGAAGAAGGTAGGCAGAAATGCTCACATGAAGAGACGACCAGCTTCCGAGTATACAGAAATTACAATTCTGTCACTGAACAAGAAACACCACACTGCGAATACACTCAATCACACACAACGCGCACACACAAAACACACCAATACGACTCAGGCACAAACTGAGCCCTGTTCAAACACAGTCTCACCAATCCACCGTGTGCAGTAGCGAACAGGTAACGCTACAACACAAGTACGACAAATGAACACTAGATGTCGCTGATGCGTCGATATTTTCACATGCACACACCTGCCACAGGTAAACTGCCTGAATCTTGATCAAAACTGCTGTTTTCTAATGAAGAAAGAAACAACAATCAAATGAGCCAAATGTCAACCAAATATCAAATCAAAATGGCCAATGAAAGTGATTACGTGTAATACAGTATATATAGACCGTATATTACAAAGTGAAACAAAAATAACTAGATTATGATTTGTTCATCTAGTTAAGCCATTTTTATAATATAAATGTGCATGTCAATTGAAATTTCTAATCCTTTATCAGATGCGAGAGCGTAAAGAGCAAAAACAATATTTGATAAATTAATACATTTAAAAATTCCATAATATTTTTATATCAAAAATTGAATGTATTTACTTTCCGGTGTGTACGCCCGTGTTTGTGTGTAATGCTGTTGTTGTTGTTGTTGTTGTTGTTTTTGTTGTTGTTGATTACAAATGATACGTGAAAATACTCTATGGACAATTGACAGTGGCTGCCGCGTGCGATAAAATGAGCGATAAACTGTAAATGATAATTATCGCTAAGGTCAAACCTTTTATCATTTATCGTTTAGCGCAAATTTCTCTAAAATTATTGCTCATTCACTTACGGCTAGTCGCAAAAAATGAGGAACGATAAACGATAAGTTCAAAAGACTTTTGTAAAATTTAATTATGTGCACGGTGGCACTTGTCACAACAACCCGCCTGACGTTTACAGACCAGTTCAAGCTGAGTGTATATATAGGGTAGAGACTAGAAGGATCAACACTGGCTTGCAAGTGAACCCTGAAAAACTTCATATGAGAGATGTCAAGTGTGTGTGTAGCTGGTCAATCACATTATTATTCACAGCTGCAGTGCGCCGGTCTCGCTGGAGTACTCGAGTTAGGAGAGTTTGTGCCGCTCTCTCCCATGCGCCTTGACCCGCCCCAACCATGGCCCCTTGATGTTGAAGCATGTGGCCGCCGCCCTTGAAGAAGACACCAAGGAGAGTCTCATCAGGGAGATCGTCATCTCCATCACATTCATAGCTTACCCTCTCCCCTCCAGCCAGAACCAGGACATTATGACAGAACAGCCTAAGGAAGCCAGCGACGACCCATTTGCTTTCCTGGAGAGCCCCACTGTCATGGAGGAGGATGGGCTCAACATTGAGGAGCTCATCAAGAAGGAGGTGAACATCTGTGGCAGGAGCAAGGTGGCAGAGGTGAGTTCTGGGCAATTCCCCAGCATGTACAGGTAGAAGTGGATCTCGATGTTCATCAAGTACAACCCGGCCTTGCCAAGCTCTGCTGCCGTGGAGCGCTTGTTCAGCACTGCTGGTGATGTCCCATGCCCATGCGTGCATGCATGCCCAGCGACAGGTTAGAGAAGCTGGTCTTCACCAAGGGAAGCATGCAGCTCCTGGATGCTGTCTTGAGGATGGAGAGGAAGGAGGGAGACTCTGAGTCAGAGAAACTGATGTGGAATAGAACTTGTAGGCCATAGACTGGTTCCAGTGACAGTTTTTGTCTAGTTAAATTAATTTTCACTGTGAGAAAATAGTTTGTATGTTTTTTTATATATTTTAACTAAATATAGGTACTATCACTTATCGCTTTTGTTATTGCAAGTTAACATTTTGTATCGCTATCGTGTTATCGTGTATCGTTTATCGCAGGTTAGGGAAAAACTTATCGTTTTATTTTTATCGCAAGTTAAAAAAGTCATCGCAGAAACCACTGACAATAGAAAACCTCAACGCGTAATTCAGTTGTTAATTCGCGTCCGTGGTGCCCAGCTATTTGGTCTGTCTCAATGGTGATCGTTCACAGAACAACAGCTGGAGCACATATGGCACATACAGTTGGCACAACCCCCCCTCCCACACACACACACACAATATTTCACATATTGCACTCAATGTCAGTAACAATCAAATAGTATATGACACTGTTATATGTGAAGATCAAAGTCGCGATACCTGTTGGCCATACCTGTTGCCATAAATATGCAATCATGTATTATGCGCGCTTATTAATAGATTATTTGTTAATTACGTTTAGTTGATTGTAGTTAATCAACGTATTATTTTAATCAGGCGCATAAAATGCGACTTCTGCTGGTAGAATTTCCTCTCCTCGTCGAGCTATGATTCAAAGTGAATATCGCGCCGAGAAACCGTAGTGGTAGAACCATTGATTCAACAGCATGGTAATCCATCTAAGTGATCGTTTTTTCAGAAGTAATAATATATATCAATCGCCAATCAAAATAAAGATGTAATCAGTCGATCCGATTAATATTCCTCATATTCGGTGGTCATATTCAACAATCTCAACCTTGTAGGGCCATTTGAGGGGCTCGTTGTCTCACGCACGATATTGAAATTCATCATAAACTAGCGCATAAAAGTACCGCAAGTCCCCAGGAGAACGAGGGCTGCTCATAATTGCATTTTCCCAAAGTCGGACTTTTATTATAATGGTGCTATACTTATAATGGGGGCACCAAGGGTTTCCTCTGAGGAGACCCCTCAACACTCGGCGCCCCCCCCCCCGGCCGGGGTTCGGGGAGCGGCTGCTACAACTCTGAAGTGCATTATTGCAACAAAAACAACGAAAGCACGCCCAGTTTACTACTATTAGCCCATCAAGCTACACGTCACTAGACTATATGTCGCTACACGTCACTAGACTATATGTCCTATCCACAGCGGGAACTCCCGTATACGCAAGCGGAGTTGTTGAAAAACAAGCCAGAATCAGGACTCGAATCGCGAATTTTTGGAAGGATATATATATATATATATACCGTAAATGCTGTATTTATCCGACATGCTCTAATAATTCGGCAGGCTCTAATAATCCGGCAGCTTCAGGTATGGGTTGAAAAATAATCCGGCAGGCTCTAATAATCCGGCACTTCCTGGAAAGGCTTATTGAAACTGCAACCACGATTCAGTTATAGTTCAGCAACAGTTTATTTAGCAATGGGCGATTACTACACAGAACAATACACTGTGGAGATACGCGTCTTCTCTCGTCCCTTTTATCAGTGCACTATTTTTTGTGTTGTAGTTTTTGCGCAATCCCACCGTGCGAAGTGACCAAAAATAATCCGACAGGCTCTAATAATCCGGCAGGCTCTTATAATCCAGCACCGTACGCAAGGGGTCGAAAAATAATCCGGCATGTCGGATAAAAAGAGCATTTACGGTATATATACTCAGTGGCGGCGCCAGGATTCGTCTGATGGGGGGCAGAGGGGGACTAAGCAAAAAGTTGTGGGGGCTTGGCGAAGCATGAAGAGCTACACTCAAACGCTGACTACGTAATATTATAATAAGGGACTGGGGCACACTGATTCAGTCCTCAAACTTGAACCAAAATTTCAGGGCTTCATTTGCAGGGGAGTACTACAATATTGCCCTATGAACATATTGGCAAAAAATATGTATATGCGGCCATATTATAAAATATGATATATATAATAATGATATATATAATGATATATATAATGATTAGGGCTGTCAAAAAAGTAACCTAAAAATCAGAAAAAAGTAACTTTATTTTCAAGAAAAAGTAACCTAAAAAAGTAACCTAAAAATAACCTGAGTTTTAAAGTTATCATCACTTTTGTATCGTTTTATCACATGTTTATCACGCCTTTGCTGATTAGTGCGCTGTGTGAAATACACGGTTTGTTTGTTGTTTGTTTGTGAACATATAAAGTAACATAACAACCAATAAAAAGGTAACCTAAAAATAACCTCCTTCAAAAAAGGTCAATTTCTGTTTGCAGTTCTGAAGGAAGAAAATACACCAGTCCTTCTTTTTTATCATCTTTCCGAGTTGGTACTACTTTCCACCCTCTCCGATCTGGTAACATTTTTACAAAAAACAACCAAAAGTGACTTAAAATAATTTAGCTAACATCGAAAAAAGGAACATAACTATCAAAATATAATTTTAAGTGGAAAGCTCATACAAATGCGAAATACACTAATTGCAAATGTAAATATTTTTAGTAATGGTCGCAATAATGTTCGTTATATTTTTTAATGGAACTTTTTATCAAATAGCACGTACTACAGTAGCGTAAACACTGCATGTGTGAATGCCCCCCGTCATCCCATATGTCAAACGAGGGATAATGGCGCTATCTCACGCCCTGAAAATCACGTGCAAATTCCTGTTCAAGTAAATACGTACTTTCAAGTGCTACACTGCAGTATCTGGTATAGAGAGCTCACACACCTCGTACTATACCACGCTCCAAACATCTCACGACACCCTCCGGTTCGTGGACATTTCCTAAAATGGAATTACACTATCCTGCGTACCCAAAAACGTATAAATATCGAGTAGCACGGATATTAAGATGAATATCAATTGCTAAATCCTAACAACAGAAATGTTGACATTTCTTGATCTTCAGACCTAATATTCCATCTCTTTTCCTATTTTATCCTCATATATACCGTTTTTGTGCCTCTTATCTGCAAAAAGTCACCAAACTTCATGGTAAACTTACCTAATAACAAGAGAAATAACAAAAGGGAGCCTGACGATAAAAAAGTAACCTAAAAAGCAAAAAAGTAACCTAACGATGAAAAAGTAACTTTTGGTAACCTAATAACTTTTTTAACATTTATCGTACGCAACTTTTTCATGCAGTTTTAGGCATCTTATGAAAAAGTGACCTTTAGGTGAAAAAGTACCTTTATTAACTTTTGACAGCCCTAATAATGATATATAATGATATATAATGATATATATAATGATATATAATGATATATATAATATGATATATAAAATATAAAATATGCGGCCATATTGGCCGCATGCTCCCATACTCTGCAATAGGGCAATATGTTCACCTCGGCCAGTGTAGTGTCAAAGGCGTATCAAAAGCGGTGAGTGCGACTGCGGCTTGTGGCCAATATGTTCACTCTTCACCATAGCATAATTTTAGTGGTTTTCAACACAACGCACGAGTTTCTATACAACAAGTAGCTAGCACCTAACATACTGTGCGGCTAGGTTTAGTCTTGGCTAGGTTAGGTGAGGTCAGGTCAGGTTAAGTCAATTTAGATTACTGAGCCTAGCCAATAACCACACAGTATGTGAGGTGCTAGCTACTTGTTGTGTATAAACTCGTGTCTTGTGTTGAAAACCACTGAAATTACGCTATGGGAAAAGTGAACATATTGGCCACATGCCGCAGTCGCACTCACCGCTCTTGATACGCCTTTGACACTACACTGGCCGAGGTGAACATATTGCCCTATTGCAGAGTATGGGAGCATGCGGGCGTTTTTGACCAATATGTTCATAGGACAATATTGTACTAGATCCATTTGCAGTGGTGATAAATTTTAATGTCCATGATCATGATTTTTGGTGGGGCTTGGCATATGTTTGAGGGGGCTGCAGCCCCCCAAGCCTCCCCTTGGCGCCGCCACTGTATATACTCGAGCCACTGAGCTATTCGGGACTGAACACATGAACCTAAATACGCGGCAACATTTTTTTTTCAAGTATAACTACTTTGATTATATTGACTATATTGATACTATAAAAAAAATTCTATTGATTGCCAATTTGCATAGTTTCGCTGCGAAAATGCATTAAATTATATGTATGTGTCTAGAAATTGATATTCTTCATATCTGGCGTCATCCTAAAATTGAGATTGTCGGCATTTCAGAAGAATGATTGCTGTTGGTATTTGTTTTTGGTTGACATTTTTGTTTTTTGTTCAATGTAGGCGTTGTTGATTGGTGTAGTGTTTTTCAGGCATGGAAGGCGAATATTTTTTTGCTTCATCTGATGTGCTCGTTCATTGAGATTGATTAATGAGTTTATGTATTTGTGTGTCCTACCGCTGTTGTAACCACATCAGATTGTTGGATCTTGAAAGGTATGTTAACGTTTTATGTGGCCGAACTACTTTAAACATTGCTGCTGGCTTTCTTTCATTCAGTTGTGTGCATTTAGCCTCAACGATTGAATTAGGCTTGTATTCGAGGTGCTACTATTGCAATACCGCCGGCTTATCATTTATATTATTTGTATACGCATGCATGATTTTTGATCACTTGTAGGATATAATTCTATTCAGACAAACAAAGTGTGATGCACAAGATTTTCTTTCTTTTATACCTACCCTCCCCTGACTAATGGACATTCATTTGTGCCTATGTTTATAACGTTTGAGTTCCGGTCACTGTTGCATATGTAAAGGGTTTTTGACCCAGTTCCTGCCCGACTGCAAGAGCGACGGCAATGTCTTGCGTCTAACGGCAGGTGTGTATCGCAAACACATACATAACAACAAGTGCTGTTGATTTCTGCTGTGTGTACGTGTGTGCGTGTGTATGTGCGCGTGTGTACGATGACCCCGCACCGCCAGTGAGCTCGCCAGTGTCGTACCACCATGTCGACTGCTGACGGTGATGGCGGCGGACTCACCAAGCTGTCGGAAGAGAGCCTGGCGCGTCAGCCGGAGGAGGTGTTCGATGTTATCTGCAAGCTGGGCGAAGGATCATATGGCTCCGTGTACAAGGCGTTGCACAAGGAGTCCGGGCAAGTGCTGGCTATCAAACAGGTTCCTGTCGACGCTGATCTGCAGGAGATCATCAAGGAGATCTCCATCATGCAGCAGTGCGACTCGCCCTACGTGGTGAAGTACTACGGCAGTTATTTCAAGAACACGGACCTGTGGATTGTGATGGAGTATTGCGGTGCCGGCTCGGTCAGCGACATCATCAAACTGCGGCGCAAAACGCTCACCGAAGTCGAGATTGCCACCATTCTGGCGGACACACTGCGCGGACTGCAGTACCTGCACCTGCGACGCAAGATTCATCGAGACATCAAGGCCGGTAACATTCTGCTCAACAGTCAGGGTCACGCCAAGCTGGCCGACTTTGGAGTGGCCGGCCAGTTGACCGATACCATGGCCAAGCGGAACACGGTGATTGGCACTCCGTTCTGGATGGCGCCCGAGGTGATTCAGGAGATTGGCTACGACTGCATGGCCGACATTTGGTCGCTGGGCATCACGGCTCTGGAGATGGCCGAGGGTCGGCCGCCGTACGGAGACATTCACCCGATGCGCGCCATTTTTATGATTCCCACCAAGCCGCCGCCCAGTTTCCGCGACCTGAACTTGTGGTCGGCCGATTTTATCGAGTTTGTGCGACGCTGCTTGGTAAAGAGTCCTGACGACCGCGCCACGGCCACCGAGCTGCTTGAGCACGCGTTCATCGGTTACGCGCAGCCGGCCGCCGCCACGCTGGGCCACATCATTACCGAGGCAAATGCGGCGCGCGAGCAGCAGCTGGCTGCCAAGCGTCAAAACAGACTCATTCAGATTATGCCGACAGCCACCGCTCCCGACACCGACCAGTTGAATCAGCAGCCAGCGGCGACGGCGGGCGTGGAGGATAATCGCGACGGCACGCTGGTACCTGGCGGACGGCAGGAGCAAGACACACTGGTGGTGCCAGCGACGACGACGACGGCGACGGCTGGCCTGTGTGACAGTACACTGGTGTCTGTGTCGTCCAGTCTCAACACGATGCTCATCAACACTGACTCGGATTGCGACGACACGCTCAAACGACACGACACCGACTCGCGCGGTCACGAAGCCGCCAGGTACCGTCCCCAGTTTCTCGACCACTTTGAGAAGGTCGACAATCACCATCAGCAGCAGCAGCAGCGGAGACAGCAACAGGCGTTGGACAGTCAAGAGGATGGAGATGCAGCGCAGGCGCCGGCGCTCTCGAGCGTGCTGCAGTCGGAGTGTGACGGAGCGGCCGCCGTCGAGAGATGGGCGTCACCACAACAACAGCAGCATTATGCTACGCCCCGACCTGACCAGCTGCCCGTGTGCCAGCCGGGCCCGCAAACACCCGCCCTGTTACACGCGCATCATTACCTCCAGCAGCCGCAGCCGCAGCAGTCCTCGGAAGCTGTGGCGATGGAGACGGCCGCCGTGGCACACAGACCGATGCGTTACCAGTTTCTCGACCCGTCGTTTGAGTACATTCGCTTCATGAGTTACGACCAGCTGCAGACGCGCATGGGCAGCCTTGACTCGGAGATGGAGCGCGAGATTGACGAGCTGCGGCGCCGCTATATGGCCAAGCGACAGCCCATCCTCGACGCCATCGACTCCAAGCGGAAACGGCAGCTGAACAGTCAGAATTTCTAGCCGCACGTGTGTGAGAGACTAGTTTCAGCAGTGTGTTGCTATTTTTGGTCCGTACTGCCACAAGAGGCTATTTCGTCGTCCTCTTCACGTGCCAAATTTGATTGATGTATTATGATTGATGCTGGACTTTGTTTTCCAAGCAGCCAACATGGCAGGAATTGACATATGTGGATCATGTGAGTTAATTTTGCCACAACTCGAATGCGTATTACAATTCGACTACTGTTGTGGTTTTTTTCTAGAATTTTCATTGTTGAATACCAAAATGTGATGTGTTTGACTGACGATGAAACCCATGTGGGTGTATGTTTGTGTGCGTGTGTGGTGTAGGAATGAGTGTGTTGGCAGTGTGTGTTGTTTGTGATCATGAAATATATTGGATACTTTTTTGTCGCAAATCAATGTTTATGGAGTCATGAGACTATTTCATTAGCATCTAGTATTAAGGTCGTTGGAGGTAGGGCTTTTGGAGTTTGCTGATGTGCATGTAATAACGAGTGAAGCGTGGAGTGTGCTTACCAACGATGTATACCACCCATGTGTGGATGCAATAGAGAATAGGTGTAATACGCTTGCTACACCGCCAAAATATATGGGTGTGTACGAACGCTCCACTTGTCTCTTGGCGTTTCACAGATCAATCACACGTGCGTCATGGAGGAGGCTCAGATGAAAGAGGGTTTCCTCTGTCCCGTGTGCATCAAGGACTTGGGATCAATCATCGAACTTCAGACTCACTTCGACTCGGCGCACAGTCACGAGGACTCGGACATCAAGCAAGCGCTGTTTGAGTTCATCAACCGCGCGCGTTCTCGTCTCGTCAAGGATGCTGACGACGTTACGACTTCCTCTTCATCTTCATCCTGTCTGGTCACCGTTCCGTTCCTGCCCTACATGTACCGCTTGCCGCACTGGCAGACCGACGTGCAGGACTGCGGCGCAATCACCTCTCACACGGCTGTCTTCCGTGCGACGCGTGATGAGCGCACCAGTCACTGGGCGGCGCACGCCATGCGTATCGCCGTGCGTGTGCGTACTCTCACCGCTCACATGCCCGCCGACCCACTGAAGCGCCGGGCATTCGAGCAGCGCGTGGTGCCGTGGGCCGACGACACGCACGTCGACCAATGTCCAGACTGCGGCCGTCGCTTCGACGTGCTGCGGCGCAAGCATCACTGCCGTGCCTGCGGTTTTGTTATGTGCGGCCGCTGCTCGCTGCACGTGCGTCTCAGTGAGGCTGCCCGGCTGGTGAGCGACTGTGAAGACGCCACGACGACGACGGCCGGCGTTGGCGACGCGACGGAGTCTAAGAACAGTGCAGTTGCTCGAGCCGCACGGGCCATCGACTCTCTGCTGCTGACAATCAACCGGCAGTCTGTCAGTCTGGATTCCACGCTGGATTCGTCGCTTGCCACCGCCGACACGGACACGGACACAGCCGAGCCACTGTTGCGGCTGTGTCGTCACTGCGGCGAGCTGCTGGCGCGCCGTCACTGGAAGCGGCATGAGCTGGTCGGACAACATACCACCGTCTCATTACAGCGCGACTACGAGGCCATGCGCGAGCGACGCGAGCAACTGCACGATTTGTTGCATCAACACAACACACAACTGCGCTCGCTGATGGCTGGCGAGGGGCACAGCTCGTTGACGGAACTGCGACAGCTGCGCGCCGCGGTGCTGCGGGCCGTGGCCGCCGTCGATGAGCTGGTCAAGCGCGTGGCCGCCGACGGCGTCGATGAACCGCCGCGGACCCGGCAGCTGCGGCAGCGCGTGTGTGCCGCCATGTCAGCGCATGTGCAGTCAGAGGTGATGGCCAATCTGGAGCAGCTGCCCAGTACCCAGCAGCAGTTGGCCGACATGCGCGGTGCGTCACGGGCTTAGTTTGCCTTGTCTAAATGACGTCACAATGATGGTGTTGGTGATGTGATGGTGAAATGATGGAGGTGTTGAATGTTGATTACTACAGAGTGTCGAGTCTTTATATGTATAAGGTGCATAACACGACAACGATGTATCGGTGAAGAATTGTGTGAGAGGTGCCTGTAAAGCCCACTTGTTAGTGTTGCATACGAGAGCGCATGAGAACCATACAATTCCTGCTATACCAGGCAATTTCGCCAATATCCGAAGGCGTTTGCAGCTTGTAATAAGCTGTCAAAATAATGGCCAATGGTGAGTCAATACCCCTTTTGTGTTTTGCAACGAATTTGTAATTTCGACATTGGCTTATTTGTTTGCAATGCGCAGTGTTCAATATTACTGCTTGTTTAATATATATTTTGTCAAGAATTACACAAATTTTGAGTCATCCGTATTTGCTCATCAAGAATATTTTTCAACGGATTTTGAACGCGCTCTACAAATCGCTAAAGATTGATTGAGATTGTTCAAGAGTTGAATAACAGTTGAAAAATTTATTTTATCAAATATAAGATTTTTCACATAAAACGCCATTCCAAATCACGCATTTAAAATATTATGATTCACAATATTTTAAATATCTGAATATCTGAGTTGTATTGAAATATATTCTCTAGATAGTGCAGTAAGTTTAAGATGTACCTCTGACCAGAGCCGTTGCGAGGACTTATGAGGCCCCCCCGAAGGCAACACTTGGGGCCCCATTATAAATAAACCATCAAATAATGAATATATTTATTATACATAATCACATAATACAAGCTCAGGTGAAAATATCTGAGCAAAAAGGTAAAGGCTATACATCTATATATATAAAAGAGATCCTCTGTGTGTCTGTCTGTCTGTGTGTTTGTCTGTCCCACCCTCCTTGGTCCATTTTCAGCAAGCTGCTACTCGGTAACCACTTAATGTACCCGCCAAGAATTTATACCATTACGCTGGAAATTTTCTTGTCTACACGATAGGATAAATTTAAAATTTTAAAAATGAAACCAAAAAAAGTTATTGAGGTGAAAAGACAAAATTAACCCTGAAAAATGCGAAAATTTTGGTCAATATTCCTACATCTACTCCTCATAAACCAAAAATGGTACAGCCAAACAGATTATACCACTGTGTAGAAAATATTCTGTTCTACGCGATAGGCTATAATAAATATGCAAAAATTAAATATAAAATATGTAAAAATGACAAAATTTCAGTCTACATTCAAAATTATATTTAAGCTCGACGCGTCCGATTTTTTGTACTTTTTTCTCTATTTCTCAGCAACTAAATATCACACATCTAAATAAATATTACCATCATGCTGGGAATTTTGTTTTCTACAGCACCGTATAAATTTTAATTTTCCAGAGCGTATTAAGAAAAAGTTACGGCGGTGTGAAGTCAAACTGACAAAGTCAAAAAGGCACTGAAAAACGCGAATATTTTGGTCAATATTCCGTTATCTATTCCTCTAAAACCAGCAGAGTTACAGTTATAAAAATTTTACTATTGTGTAGAAAATTTTGTGTTCTACAAGAAACGCTATAATTTATACCCACAAATGATACAAAAAACGTGTAAAATTGGAAAAACTCACAAATACATCCAAAATTACACTTGAACACCGTGCGACTAAAATTAATTCATTTTTCTACCTATTTCTGAAGAACTACTTGTTACACATAAAAATAAATTATACCATTGTGCTGGAAAGTTTGTTTTCTACAATACGGTATAATTCTTAATTTTCCAAAGTGTATCTGAAGGAAGTTACGGCGGTGTAAAGTCAAATGGACATATTGCCAATTTGACAGCTATTATGCGCACTTGCGATTACACAGGAATATACTACTGTGTAGAGAATTTTGTGTTCTACAAGAAAATGTATAATTTATACCCACAAATGATACAAAAAAACGTGTAAAATTGGCAAAATTCTCAAAAACATCCAAAATTACACTTGAACACCGGGTGACTAAAATTAATTCATTTTTCTACCCATTTCTCAGGAACTGTTTGTCATACATTAAAATTAATTATACCATCGTGCTAGAAATTTTGTTTTCTACAATACGGTAAAATTTTTAATTTTCCAAAGTGTATCTGAAGGAAGTTACGGCGGTGTAAAGTCAAAAGCACATATTACCAATTTGACAGCTATTATGCGCACTTGCGATTACACAGGAATATACACCGATTAAATTTCACTGAAGCCCAATCACAATTAAGAATGCATCATATTAGCTCCAAGCATGGATGGTGTGGTTTTATTGGGTACAGTTTAATTAATGCTACACTATACTGAATATAAAGGCTTTATTGTCCTCAATAACGTTCCGCACGACGGGCGGGTAAAATGCTACTGGGAACAAAGTAAACTACTGAATTTTACTGTATAATTTAATTGGTTTAATTTCAAGCTGCATAAGGATATGGGTTGTAATATCATGCAATGCCAACTATATGAATATGCTGTTTAAGCGGACGCATAAATCTGGAATTATAGAGATGACAGAAAGTTTCATTGTTTTGATAGTGTTACACTTCTGAATTACTACACACGAAGGACGGGTGTGAATTTGAGCAGTGTTGAGGGAAAAACATCGTCAATAATTAAAACAAGAATTTACAAATTTGACTTTTTCTCTTGGTCGTTTTTCATCCATTTTCTTTGTGTTTGTTTCGTGCTTGAGTTCTGGATTATTCCGCACGACGGGCAGCTTTAAATAAGAGGTGGGTTGTGGAAAAACATGTTTTCTAAATTGAAACATAAATTTCACATTTCGACTTTTATATTGGCTAAAACTTTCCTATGGGTTTGTTTTTCTTTTTCAATTTTCACTAATTTTTTTATGAATTGAATATTAATTATATTTTATGAACTGTTCCGCACGACGGGCGGGCTTAAATGTATCTATAAAGAGTGGGTTTAAATGATAGCGAGGTATATGATATTTTGCTAGCAGTAAATATTCTAGCGATAAAAGTAGAATAGCTCTTAAGCAAATGATTTTGGAGAATGATGTGAACGCTTAAATATATTTTGCGATCTGATGATATATGTATTGAGAATAATACGTAGCAGAATATAGATTGCATAATATAATATCGGCTGTAATATCAAGGGCTGTAATATCGGTGTAATCCAAAAAATAACAACTGTAGGAATATGATGCATTAGTGGAAGCATTAACCGGGAATCATGAGATAATATGATAATGGTGTATAATTATATCGCATTATGCAACAAATGTGATTTAGCTGCCTTACAGTTTGGTCCCGATACTATATTGGCGGGTTGAGACAAAAGTATTGGTGGGCCGCGTGTTTGGGACCCCTGGGGTAGATAATCCCAGTCTTCTGATTACAAATTATGATCGCCTCAGTGTATTTTGTGATCACAAACTAATAAGTTAAATCACCTCAGACTAGGCTGAGAGCGGTCAAGATTGGATGGTTGGGTTGGGTTGGGAAGGTTTGACTCAGGTTATATTGGGTTTAATGATAGCGGAAAATATATAAATTTTAACAATAAATATTATAGCGGTAAAAGTGAAATAGTACTTAAGCAAATGATATTGGGGAATGATGTTAAGTAATATATATAGTTTGGAAACATTCTGATGAAAAGATTTGATCATCTTTCATTGTTTGTTTCGTGTTTGTGTTCTTAATTATACCACACGACGGGCAGATTTATATATCAGGCGGGTTGAGGGATAATATTTGTCAAAATAAGAACAAAAATATTCACATTTAGATTTTTCTATTGGTTAAGATAGGTTATAGGTATAGGAAGATAGGTATAGGTTACATTTTTTGGTTTTCAATTTGTATTCATTATATTTTATGGATTTGATATGAATTTTATTGTATGAATTGTTCCGCACGACGGGTGGGTTTAAAAAAGTGTTTTAGATCATTTTTTCAAATGGTTCATTTAAAAAAGGTTATTTTTTTTTTAAAATAAAAATGTTCCGCGGGCAGCAAATATAGACAATAGAACGTTCAATTTCCCCTGTAGAATTAATCCATACACAAAACCAATGGATTTGACTTCAAATATGAATTTTATTGTATGAATTGTTCCGCACGACGGGCGGGTTTAAAAAAGTGTTTCCATTTTTTAGTTCATTTTTTCAAATGGTTCATATAAAAAAGGTATTTTTAACGGGCGGGTTTTAATGCTATATATATACATAAAGAAGAAATTATTAGTCTGTCTGTGTATGTATGCTTGAATATGAGGTGACATAATTGTGCTGGTTCATGGTTCGCTGGTTCAATGATCAGGGGCTTCAAACGCAAACGAAGAGATGGCTTATTTTTATGAAATAAAAATGTCCCGCGGGCAGCAATAAAACGTTCAATTTCACCGTGCAGAATGAATTCATATACAAAACTAATGGATTTGACTTCAAGAACCAGAACGGATGGTGCTCGAGTTCTGAATTATTCCGCACGTCGGCCGGGTTTAAATATGAGGCGGGCTGAGTGAAAATATTTTGTCAAAATAAAATTAAAATAATGAAATTTAGACTTTTTAATTGATTAAGGTTTTTATGAGTTTGCCTTATTTATTTTTAATTTGCAATATTTTTATGAATTGCTCCGCACAACGGGCGGGTTTTAATGCTAGGTTGACGGGCCGTGGCCATTTTCTGGCGGACACACCGTGGGCCGTGGCGGGCCGTGGCGGGCCACTGGCGGGCCGTGGCCACCATTCTGGCGGACACACTGCGCGGACTGCAGTACCTGCACCTGCGACGCAAGATTCATCGAGACATCAAGGCCGGTAACATTCACCCGATGCGCGCCATTTTCATGATTCCCACCAAGCCGCCGCCCAGTTTCCGCGACCTGAACTTGTGGTCGGCCGATTTTATCGAGTTTGTGCGACGCTGCTTGGTAAAGAGTCCTGACGACCGCGCCACGGCCACCGAGCTGCTTGAGCACGCGTTCATCGGTTACGCGCAGCCGGCCGCCGCCACGCTGGGCCACATCATTACCGAGGCAAATGCGGCGCGCGAGCAGCAGCTGGCTGCCAAGCGTCAAAACAGACTCATTCAGATTATGCCGACCGCGACCGCTCCCGACACCGACCAGTTGAATCAGCAGCCAGTGGCGGCGGCGGGCGTGGAGGATAATCGCGACGGCACGCTGGTGCCTGGCGGACGGCAGGAGCAGGACACACTGGTGGTGCCAGCGACGACGACGGCGACGGCTGGCCTGTGTGACAGTACACTGGTGTCTGTGTCGTCCAGTCTCAACACGATGCTCATCAACACTGACTCGGATTGCGACGACACGCTCAAACGACACGACACCGACTCGCGCGGTCACGAAGCGGCCAGGTACCGTCCCCAGTTTCTCGACCACTTTGAGAAGGTCGACAATCACCATCAGCAGCAGCAGCAGCAGCGGAGACAGCAACAGGCGTTGGACAGTCAAGAGGATGGAGATGCAGCGCAGGCGCCGGCGCTCTCGAGCGTGCTGCAGTCGGAGTGTGACGGAGCGGCCGCCGTCGAGAGATGGGCGTCACCACAACAACAGCAGCATTATGCTACGCCCCGACCTGACCAGCTGCCCGTGTGCCAGCCGGGCCCGCAAACACCCGCCCTGTTACACGCGCATCATTACCTCCAGCAGCCGCAGCCGCAGCAGTCCTCGGAAGCTGTGGCGATGGAGACGGCCGCCGTGGCACACAGACCGATGCGTTACCAGTTTCTCGACCCGTCGTTTGAGTACATTCGCTTCATGAGTTACGACCAGCTGCAGACGCGCATGGGCAGCCTCGACTCGGAGATGGAGCGCGAGATTGACGAGCTGCGGCGCCGCTACATGGCCAAGCGACAGCCCATCCTCGATGCCATCGACTCCAAGCGGAAACGACAGCTGAACAGTCAGAATTTCTAGCCGCACCGTGTGTGAGAGACTAGTTTCAGCAATGTGTTGCTATTTTTTGGTCCGTACTGCCACAAGAGGCTATTTCGTCGTCCTCTTCACGTGCCAAATTTGATTGATGTATTATGATTGATGCTGGACTTTGTTTTCCAAGCAGCCAACATGGCAGGAATTGACATATGTGGATCATGTGAGTTAATTTTGCCACAACTCGAATGCGTATTACAATTCGACTACTGTTGTGTTTTTTTTTTCTAGAATTTTCATTGTTGAATACCAAAATGTGATGTGTTTGACTGACGATGAAACCCACGTGGGTGTATGTTTGTGTGCGTGTGTGGTGTAGGAATGAGTGTGTTGGCAGTGTGTGTTGTTTGTGATCATGAAATATATTGGATACTTTTTTGTCGCAAATCAATGCTTATGGAGTCATGAGACTATTTCATTAGCATCTAGTATTAAGGTCGTTGGAGGTAGGGCTTTTGGAGTTTGCTGATGTGCATGTAATAACGAGTGAAGCGTGGAGTGTGCTTACCAACGATGTATACCACCCATGTGTGGATGCAATAGAGAATAGGTGTAATACGCTTGCTACACCGCCAAAATATATGGGTGTGTACGAACGCTCCACTTGTCTCTTGGCGTTTCACAGATCAATCACACGCGCGTCATGGAGGAGGCTCAGATGAAAGAGGGTTTCCTCTGTCCCGTGTGCATCAAGGACTTGGGATCAATTGTCGAACTTCAGACTCACTTCGACTCCGCGCACAGTCACGAGGACTCGGACATCAAGCAAGCGCTGTTTGAGTTCATCAACCGCGCGCGTTCTCGTCTCGTCAAGGATGCTGACGATGCTACGACTTCCTCTTCATCTTCATCCTCTCTGGTCACCGTTCCGTTCCTGCCCTACATGTACCGCTTGCCGCACTGGCAGACCGACGTGCAGGACTGCGGCGCAATCGCCTCGCACACGGCTGTCTTCCGTGCGACGCGTGATGAGCGCACCAGTCACTGGGCGGCGCACGCCATGCGTATCGCCGTGCGTGTGCGTACTCTCACCGCTCATATGCCCGCCGACCCACTGAAGCGACGGGCCTTCGAGCAGCGCGTGGTGTCGTGGGCCGACGACACACACGTCGACCAATGTCCAGACTGCGGCCGTCGCTTCGACGTGCTGCGGCGCAAGCATCACTGCCGTGCCTGCGGTTTTGTCATGTGCGGCCGCTGCTCGCTGCACGTGCGTCTCAGTGAGGCAGCCCGGCTGGTGAGCGACTGTGACGACGCCACGACGACGACGACGGCCGGCGTTGGCGACGCGACGGAGTCTAAGAACAGCGCAGTTGCTCGAGCCGCACGGGCCATCGATTCTCTGCTGCTGACAATCAACCGGCAGTCTGTCAGTCTGGATTCCACGCTGGATTCGTCGCTTGCCGCCGCCGCCACCGCCGCCGCCGCCGACACGGACACGGACACAGCCGAGCCACTGTTGCGGCTGTGTCGTCACTGCGGCGAGCTGCTGGCGCGCCGTCACTGGAAGCGGCATGAGCTGGTCGGACAACATACCACCGTCTCATTACAGCGCGACTACGAGGCCATGCGCGAGCGACGCGAACAACTGCACGATTTGTTGCATCAACACAACACACAACTGCGCTCGCTGATGGCTGGCGAGGGGCACAGCTCGTTGACGGAGCTGCGACAGCTTCGCGCCACGGTGCTGCGGGCCGTGGCCGCCGTCGATGAGCTGGTGAAGCGCGTGGCCGCCGACGGCGTCGATGAACCGCCGCGGACCCGGCAGCTGCGGCAGCGTGTGTGTGCCGCCATGTCAGCGTATGTGCAGTCAGAGGTGATGGCCAATCTGGAGCAGCTGCCCAGTACCCAGCAGCAGTTGGCCGACATGCGCGGTGCGTCACGGGCTTAGTTTGCCTTGTCTAAATGACGTCACAATGATGGTGTTGGTGATGTGATGGTGAAATGATGGAGGTGTTGAATGTTGATTACTACAGAGTGTCGAGTCTTTATATGTATAAGGTGCATAACACGACAACGATGTATCGGTGAAGAATTGTGTGAGAGGTGCCTGTAAAGCCCACTTGTTAGTGTTGCATACGAGAGCGCATGAGAACCATACAATTCCGCTATACCAGGCAATTTCGCCAATATCCCAAGGCGTTTGCAGCTTGTAATAAGCTGTCAAAATAATGGCCAATGGTGAGTCAATACCCCTTTTGTGTTTTGCAACGAATTTGTAATTTCGACATTGGCTTATTTGTTTGCAATGCGCAGTGTTCAATATTACTGCTTGTTTAATATATATTTTGTCAAGAATTACACAAATTTTGAGTCATCCGTATTTGCTCATCAAGAATATTTTTCAACGGATTTTGAACGCGCTCTACAGATCGCTAAAGATTGATTGAGATTGTTCAAGAGTTGAATTACAGTTGAAAAATTGATATTATCAAATATAACATTTTAACATAAAACGCCATTTTTAAGCGAAATAACAATCACACTTTCAGCGAAAAATATTGTCCAAAAACATAATCGTATAAGTTACGCCTGGTATAATTGTAGTTACACAAATCACGCATTTAAAATGTTATGATTCACAATATTTTAAATATCTGAATATCGGCGTTGTACTGAAATCTATTCTCCAGATAGTGCAGTAAGTTTAAAATGTACCTCTGACACAAATAAACTAGCTCATCAAAGAAGTGAGACTTCACTCTGGCCAGGAGCCTTCAAGTATCGTGCACCTATACTATACAAGTTGCCAAATTACATCAAATATAGCTTTCTGGCTAAAAGACTTCCATACCCAAACACTGTGTATAGAGTGCGCAACGTTCACAATATATTATAGTAACCATCAACACAAGCTCACACGATAATCCACAACACGAGTATAATCCATCACAGCAATTCACATCACATACGCACTCACACACTGTTCAACTGCTCGGCGCAGACTGCGTTGCGCTCCACCGGAGCGCCATGTGTCCTCACATCCCCTTCCTTTACGGAGAGTATCTTGCGGGTGGGCGACCTGACCTGGTGGTGCGTTGAAGTGACGAGACAGGTACAAACTCCGGACGAGATGGCGACCGAACTCTTTCTAACGAAACAACTAAAAAACTACGTTTTCGCTCTGATGACAAAGCCTGGTTCACCAACGGATGTCGCAGCGCACGTGAATCCAAGCAGGAGGCTTACCACAAGTGGCTTCAATAACGCTCAGCCGATTAATGGAATGTCCACACTGAGGCCAGACGGTATGCTGAGCATGTGTATTCAGAAGCGGAAACACGTCACTCAAAGAAACTTGCTGAAAAGCTAACATCTGCCAATGACGCCCACAAATGGTGGTCAACGTTGAAATCGTCAGTGTTTGGACATGACCTGCCTGTCCCTCCATTATTTTCAGCGAACGGTGAGCTCAAAAGCAAGCCAACAGAGAAGGCAGAGTTGCTTATGAATTACTTCAATACCAAGCAATGTCAAGGGTCCATTCCGTCTGACGATTCATCTGTCCTCGCCCCGAAAATCAAAGGCATTGCCTTCCGATTAAAAGAAGTGGCGAATCTCATGGAAGATCTTGATGCCCACGGAGGAACAGACCCTCTGAATATGTTTCCACTATTTTTCAAGAACACGGCAGATACTCTAGCTCCGAAGCTCAGTGCTGTTTTCAGGCGCTTGATGAAGACTGGTTCGTTTCCGTCATGTTGGCGGGTTGCGAATATCACGCCCATACCAAAAGGAACCAATTCAGCTGATGTTGCAAACTACCGGCCGATATCAATTACGCCGATTTTGTCCAAAATATTCGAGCACTTGATATCTTCCAGACTATCCAAGTACATGGAGAACAACAATCTGCTGTCGGAAAACCAATTTGCATACCGCAAAAAACTCAACACGACTGATGCTCTGCTTACTATCACGCAAGAACTCCAGCAAGTGCTAGACAAAGGCAGTGAAGCCTGGATTGTGCAGTTGGATTTCTCGGCAGCATTTGACCGTGTGAGCCACCAGGGTTTGTTGCAAAAACTGAGAAACATTGGAGTCGGCGGCCGCTTGCTAAGTGTTTTGCATCAATTTCTCTCCAATCGCGTGCTACGTGTTGCCATCGATGGAGCATACAGTGGCTGGCAGAGCATTGTGTCCGGTGTCCCGCAGGGAAGTGTGATGGGTCCTATTTTGTTCAACATTTACACCGCTGACCTGTACACAACCACACGCAACCCTGTATATGGATATGCTAATGATATCACCTTGATGGCTGTAATTTCATCTCCTCCGGACAGACCACAGGTGCGTCAAACGGTCAACGACGATCTCAACAGCGTCCTGAAGTGGTGTGAGAGGTGGAATACGATGCTGAACACTTCGAAATCTAAATGCTTGTTGGTTTCTAGGTCACGTACCGTTCAACCTTCACACGGAGCTATCCTCATAAATGACTCCCAACTCAGCGTTTGTGATGAGCTCAAAATATTGGGAGTACATGTAGACTCAAAGCTGACGTTTGAGAGTCACATTCGGAAGCTAGTTTGTTCGGCATCGCGGAAACTGGGAATTATAAGAAAGTCATATCGGATGTTCGGTAGCAGCACAATCTCAAAAAGTTGTTTTCGCTGTTTCATTTTGCCAATTCTGGAGTACTGCGCCCCCGTGTGGTCTGCTGCGGATTGTCACCTCAATCTCATCAACAGAGTTGTTAGAACTTGCAAGTTCCTCTGTGGTGACTTCGTTCTTGGTGATCTTTGCCATCGTCGAAAGGTCAGCAGCGTGTGCATGCTGTACAAGATCAAGCACAACGACCATCATCCGATGAGCAAGTCACTTCCTGATGATTTCGTGGCAGCAAGAAGCACACGGTTTACATCCAAACAGCATTCCCAGTGCATGGCTCCAATTCGTTGTCGTACACAACAATTCCAACGTTGCTTTCTTCCGGCCACTGTGTCTACTTGGAAAACGTTGAAGGAGGAGCCTTTCTCGCAGAACAATTTGAAGAAATTCAAGGCCAAAGTAAATGAAATGCTACTGAAAGAGCGGAATTGACTGTTGAGTCTTATTAATTGTATATTTATTCATGTTTATTGTTATTTATTCATGCTTATTGTTATTTATTTTCTATTGATTTATATTTATTCTTATTTTTCTCTCTATTTATTACTATTTATTATTGGTTGTTGTTATTTATTAAATTGTACTTTTACTCAGTGTTGGCTGTTGTTGTTTATTGAATCATATTTTTTGTTGTTGCTGTTTATTGAATCATATTTATTGTTGTTGCTGTTGATTGTGGCGTTGTTGTCGAGTGGCGTGCGGTGTGACGTCATAGCGGTTCACTTGAGTCGACTGGTGCGAGGTATGACGTCGCACGTTGCTGCGCGCTGATTGGCCGCGATTTGAGCCTAGTGCCGGAGGCGTGTATCAGCTGGCGTGTGTGAAGCTGGCTTTGCGAGCGGTCGAGCGTCATTCGGTTGGTGGCCTGTGCTTTGTAAGCATCGTTGCCGTGTGTTCGAGAGATATTCGCTGTGTGGACGTATTCTCGTCGTGTGCGCGGGTTTTTCCTGCGCGAGAGGTAAGAGGGCTTTGCCCGATTACGTTACAAGCTATTTCGGCTTTATGGCTGAGGCCGTTGGCGGGGGCAAACGCGAGTTTGTCGAAGGGGATTCCGGAAGCGAATCCGATGACTTCGGTCAGGAGGGTCAGAGACCCGAGCAGCGGGCCGCAGGACCCGTGGTAGATGTTGGCCAGTTGGCCAACATCTTAATGCAGGCCCGAGGGCCGATCCTTGACAGGATAGGGTGGGCTCTACCGCGTTTCGGTGGTGACGTCACCCTTGACGTCACTGAGTGGCTGGCCGACTGTGAGCGGCTATGCCGTGTCCAGCAGGTCGATTCTTGCGAAATGGTCGACCATATGCTGGATGGGAGCGCGCGCCGGCTTTACCGGCGCATGCTCGTTGGCGACGCCTCACAGTGGGCCGTGGTGAAAGCCACGCTGGTCGCCGAGTTTGGCGTGCCTCGCCAAGAGGCGTGGAGGCGCTTTTCGACTCGTCAGCTTCGATCTGGCGAGTCAGTGGATGCCTTTGTGGACGACCTAGAGCGTCTAGGTCGCCGTGTAGGGTTAACACCCGAGAGCTTGGCGTTCCGCGTCAAATTATATGAGGGCCCACCCGACTCAATCTATGAGTGGGCTATGGCGAGAGAGGGGGCGTATACTTCCGAGTTCGACAGCGTGCTGTCGGCGGTGCGCGCCAGAATTGGTGCGCGTAGGGCTGCTGCAGCTAGAAACCGCCCATCTGGGGTGGTGGCTGCATCTAGGCAGCGAGTCAGCTACGCCCAAGTAGCGAGCAGCTCGAGGGACCGCTCTCCTGGTCCTCAAGCGTCGGACGAGCGAGACGGCTCTGTGTCTCGGTGGGCGGGCCGTCCGGAGCGCTCTTCTGCGCGCCGGACGCTCCGCTGCTACCGATGTGGCGGCGACCATCTGGTCCGCGAGTGCCCGGGAGCGCAATGCTACCGGTGTGGCAAGCACGGGCATTTCGCTCGTGATTGCGAGGAGCCTGCGTCGACGTCGACGTCACGCCGATCGCGAGCTCGGACGAGCTCGCATTTTCATGTGGAGGGCGCAGCACGGGGCGCAGCGTCCTCCGACATGGAAGTCGACCGCAATTAAGCGGCGGCCCCTGTAAAGGGGCGACGGTGAGTCCCTGCTCTGCGCGTGGACTCATCAGCGGAGCACATTTGGTGCGTCGGGCCCGCCGGGCGATTCGAGGGACGGCCGGTGTATTGACTTCGCGTCGTATGCCGGTCGTTGAAGCTGTTCTCAACGGTCGTTGCTCCCGGTGTCTGGTTGACACGGGAAGTGAGTGCACAATTGTTAGTGCACGGGTGGTGGCGGGTTCACTTCCCCGTCGGGGACGACCGTTGATTACAGCGGATGGTAGGACTTCTCATGAGACGAAGTCCTGTGACGTAGTAATAGGGCTGCAGGGACACTGTTTTAGAGCTCCCGGGCTCGTAGTTAAGGGATTAGAAAACCTTGGGGTGGAGTGCCTCCTGGGCAACGATGTTATCGACCATATGGGAGGCGTGACAGTGAAAAGGGGTGTTGACTCTAAATACACCGTTGAGTGGGGGAAACCTTACCCCGAGGGGTGCTGTCGTGCACCGGCGCGTAAGAGTGTGTCTAATAAATCGACGAAGTGTGTGAGGTTTATGTTGGCAGGTTCCACGGATAGTCCGCAGCCGCTGGAAGTTGTCGACAAGGACTTCGTAGCGTCATTCGCTGAGGGCCGATGGACGGTGAGCTGGCGGTGGTCTGACAAAGAGCCGGACCAGCTACAGAACAGCGTGGCGGAGTACAGATGTACGAGAGCTCCCGGAGTGAGCGAGAGGTAGAATGCCGAGATCCGGAGCTGGATCGAGAAAGGCTGGTTAATCACATGGCACGGCCCAGTAAAGGGGATCATCCCGCTGTTAGCCGTCGTACAGCCGACGAAAGACAAAGTTCGTCCTGTTATGGATTACCGTGAGCTGAACGGCTTTGTCGAGTGTCACACAGGAGATGACGGTGTGTCAGTGTGTGCTGACAAGATCAGAGAGTGGAGGCAATGGCAGGGGGAGATCAAGGTAGTTGATCTCAAGTCGGCGTACCTGCAGATTCACGTGAGCCGAGATCTGTGGAAGTATCAGGTCGTGAGGTATAATGGTGTGCATTATGCGTTGACGCGGCTGGGCTTCGGCCTGTCATGTGCACCAAGAATAATGACGCTGATTCTGCGAAAGGTCCTGTCATTGGACGAGAAGGTGCGAAAGGCGACAGATCATTATGTCGACGATATCATCGTGAGGACGTCCGATGTGAGCGTGCAGCAGCTTCGGGAGCATCTGCGAAGGTATGGCTTTGAGACTAAGGAGCCGGAGGGCCTAGATGGGGGTCGATTATTGGGAATTGCTCTGAGGAAGGGACCCGATGGGTGGTTGAATATGTCGAGAGGGACAGCTCTTCGTGACGCTGCACCCGAATTTACAGGGCTGACCAAGCGTGGGTTGTTCTCCGTATGTGGTCGCTTAGTCGGCCATTACCCCGTTGCCGGGTGGTTACGCCCCCATTGCAGTTTTTTGAAACGGTTGGGGTGTGGCGGGTCGTGGGATAACCCGGTGGAGAATGTTGTGTGTGTGCTTGTGTCTGAGCTGTTGCAGCGTGTTCAGAAGGCGGACCCGGTAAGGGGTCGATGGGACGTGAACGCAGCTGGAGACGTCACTGTATGGACTGACGCGAGCACGTTGGCGCTTGGCGTGGTGGTCGAGGTGGACGGCTGCATCGTTGAGGATGCTACTTGGCTCCGTAAGAAGACCGACGTTCTACACATTAATGTGTCCGAACTGGAGGCAGTCGGTCGTGGCATCAATATGGCGATTTCGTGGGGGTTCAAGACGTTTACCGTCGCGACAGACTCGAGGACAGTGCTTAGTTGGATGGACAGCACTGTCGAGGGGCGCAACCGTGTCCGCACTAAAGGTTCTGCCGAGATGCTGGTGAAGCGCCGACTGGCGGTGATTAAGGAGACGATCGCCGAGCATGGCCTGACAGTTTCTCTCCGGTTTGTCACGACTGTGGAGAATAAAGCTGATCAGATGACCAGGGTGGCCAAGAAGTGGCTTGTTCATCGTGACGCTGGTGAGGAGGAGGTGGCAATATCAGCAGCTATTGCTACGAAGAAGAGCATTAAGGACACCGTTTGGGCGGCTCATCTGCCCCATCATTTAGGTGTCGAGAGGACGCTGTACCTGGGTCAACAATTGCGGAGTGATTTGACGAGAGCCCATGTGAAGGCGGAGTTAGCTGGATGCGAGGCTTGTCAACGTATCGATCCAGCGGTGAGAGAGGAGAATCTCGTAGGTCAGGGTAGTCTGGCCGTGGACAGGGACTGGTATCGAGTGGCAGCGGACGTCACTCATTACGATGCCGGCGTTTACCTGTCGATGGTGGATTGTGGTCCATCACGTCTTGCCGTATGGCGCAGATTGCCGAATGAGACGGCGTTGTGCATTATAGCTCAGCTGCGGCAGATTGTGATTGAGCGTGGGCCGTTTGAGGAGCTGTTACTGGACAACTCTACGGCGTTCCGGTCGACGGCGATGGAGCAGTTCGCCGACGAGTGGTGCATTTCTTTGCGATTCCGAGCCGCATACGCCCCGGGCGGTAACGGGATCGTGGAGCGAAATCACCGTACGATCAAAAGGATCGCAGCGAGGGGACATATTTCCCCGGAGGAGGCGACGTTCTGGTACAACGTTACGCCGCGCAAAGAGACTCAGGTGAGCACTATTCCCTCGAGGTGTATTTTAAGATACGAGTGGCGTCTTCCATTTGAGACCGGCCGCAGGGACGCTGATGACCAGACAGCAGCGTTTGCCGTTGGTGACGAGGTGTGGGTGAAACCGCCGATCCCGTCATGTACAACGCCGTGGACCCTCGGGAAGGTGACCAGGGTCGTCTCACAGCACGTTGTGTGCGTAGATGGCATGCCGCGCCATGTGCGCGACCTGCGCAAGCGTCGCTGTGCCGGCCATAGTGGAGCCATAGACGAGACCGGCACTCATGGCGACGTGGAACCGACCAGCGGCGGTTGGGATGTGGATGCGACCGGCAATCGCGGAGATGTGGAGCCACCCGGTGGAGCCACCCGGTGTAGCTTGGACCTGAGCGGTGATAGCGGACGGGACGAGGCGGCCGATAGTCCCGGCGGTGACAGAACACCTGACAGCCTGCCACCTGAGCGACTGGCTACTGGCGAGGGCGTGGATGCGGACCGTGTGTCTGTGGAGCAGGAACCTGGTGAGCCCTCAGAGGGCGTGAGTGTACATACTGCTCGAGAGAATGTCGGAGAGGGCGTCGCGGCTGAGAGAGTCGAGGATGAGGCTGCAGTCGAGCAGCCGAGGCGGTCAACGAGGAGACGTCGACCGCCGGCATGGTTAAACGAGTACGTGTGTCTATCCGATGATGAAGTTAAACCGTGCGTGTTTGCAAGCGTGTTTGTTGTGAGCTTTCAGGTGAAAAGCTGGGGGAGATGTGGCGTTGTTGTCGAGTGGCGTGCGGTGTGACGTCATAGCGGTTCACTTGAGTCGACTGGTGCGAGGTATGACGTCGCACGTTGCTGCGCGCTGATTGGCCGCGATTTGAGCCTAGTGCCGGAGGCGTGTATCAGCTGGCGTGTGTGAAGCTGGCTTTGCGAGCGGTCGAGCGTCATTCGGTTGGTGGCCTGTGCTTTGTAAGCATCGTTGCCGTGTGTTCGAGAGATATTCGCTGTGTGGACGTATTCTCGTCGTGTGCGCGGGTTTTTCCTGCGCGAGAGGTAAGAGGGCTTTGCCCGATTACGTTACAAGCTATTTCGGCTTTATGGCTGAGGCCGTTGGCGGGGGCAAACGCGAGTTTGTCGAAGGGGATTCCGGAAGCGAATCCGATGACTTCGGTCAGGAGGGTCAGAGACCCGAGCAGCGGGCCCCAGGACCCGTGGTAGATGTTGGCCAGTTGGCCAACATCTTAATGCAGGCCCGAGGGCCGATCCTTGACAGGATAGGGCGGGCTCTACCGCGTTTCGGTGGTGACGTCACCCTTAACGTCACTGAGTGGCTGGCCGACTTTGAGCGGCTATGCCGTGTCCAGCAGGTCGACCCTTGCGAAATGGTCGACCATATGCTGGATGGGAGCGCGCGCCGGCTTTGCCGTGTGTTCGAGAGATATTCGCTGTGTGGACGTATTCTCGTCGTGTGCGTGGGTTTTTCCTGCGCGAGAGGTAAGAGGGCTTTGCCCGATTACGTTACATTGATTGAATCATATTTATTGTCGTTGTTGTTTATTGAATCATATTTATTTGTGTTGTTGTTACTTATTGAATCATATTTTTATTTATTGTTGGATGTTTCTTATTGAATCATATTTATTGTTCTTGATTGTTATTTATTACTTATTTATTAATATTTATTCTTATTTATTGATGGTTGTTATTTTCTGAATCACATATTTATTGTTGATTGCTATTATTTATTAAGGAAGGTGGGCGGAGTAACATTTGGAGTGTTATCGGATGATAGTTTACTATTTATTGTTATTTATTCATTATTTTCTTTTCCAACTCTCTTTTTCTCTGAATCTTTTGGGCGCTTCCGGTACATGGGGCCACCTTAGAATGGTAATAGTGCTTGTACTCTTCCCATGCTACTGGATTTGCCTGCAATAAAAAATACTAATAATAATAAACATCGCTACTGCTCTGTGGCGAGTTATCGGCGTCCTTGCTCCGTGGTGTGTCTGCCGTGGGCGTCATGACAGGCCGTAAAAAGACTATGTTTCGTCGAAGCTCTCTGCCCGCAGCAGTCCTAACGACATAGGATCTTGGGGTGCTGTGTTGGCTAACGATTTTCACTGGCTTCCATCGGTCATCTTCTCGGCGAACATGCACTGACTGTCCAGCCTCTAGGTCTGGGCGGTTGGCGCTGGTCCGTTTGTAGTAGGTCGCTTGTTCGTTCTGTCTTTCCTGGAGTCTTTCCCGGTGTGTATCCCGATCTGTGGCGTAGTTCATGACGAGCGACGGTAAAGTTCCTCTCAGTTTGCGATTCATCAGTAGTTCTGCAGGACTTCGTAGTTTGCGATCTACCGGAGTCGACCGCAAATTCAGAAGTGCAAGATGAATATCGTCTCCGCTTTCTGTCGCTTTGTTCAAAGTATTTTTCACTGTCTGAATGGTCCGTTCTATCAACCCATTTGATTGTGGGTAGTGTGACGAGCTGGTAATGTGGCATATATTCCATTATTCTACGAAGTGAGCAAATGTTCGGCTGCTGAACTGAGAGCCGTTGTCGCTGATGACTGTTTCTGGGATCCCAAGTTATGCGAATATCTGCTTTAGAGCATCTCTGACATCTGATGAGCTGCAATAGCTTCCCCACCCGTCTCACAATAGTGAATTGTGAGTAGTAGCCCGCCACGGCCAGAAACTTCTTGCCTTTTCAATCGAACAGGTCCACTCCGACCACTTGCCACAGGCGGGTTGGCATTTCATGTGCAATCATCGGTTATTTTTGGGTGTACTTGTTGCAGACGTAACAATGTTGGCACATCTCTTCCATCTGCTTGTTGATTGCTTTCCAGTTAACACACTCTCTGGCAAAAAGCTTACACTTCTCTCCAAGATGATTTGATGACTTCTCCCCAAGATGATTTCCGCGCAATTGCTTATAAACCATGCTAGTTCTCGAGGCTGAGATAACGATGCACTGGTCTCTCATGGTAATTCCGTCGATTCTTGATAGCTCGTCGCGAAAGGGCCAATAGGAAAATGTGATCTACCTGCTTTTCTGCTCGCGCGGTCTGAACAGAAAAACAGAGCTGGCACTTCTGCTTGAACATGCTGACGGCGTTCGCGCGGTCCTCGTGGTCCCAATCCATGCCCGGCGTGAGTCGCTCCATGGTCGTCAGTCGCTGCCACCATGTGAAGAGTCCAGAACATTCACAATATATTATAGTAACAATCAACACACAAGATCACACGATAATCTACAACACGAGTATAATCCATAACAGCAATTCACATCACATACGCACGGATGATAGGCAGAGACTGCGTTGCACTCCACCGGAGCTTCATCTGTCCTCCTCGCACTGTGTTAACACACACACACACTCTAAACCAGGGGTCAGCAACCCAAAATGTCAGCCATATTGGATCAAAAATGATAAAAAACGAATACACCTGAAGCCGCAAATAATTAAAAGCCATATAACAAAGCCGTGGGTTGCCGCTCTAAACACTGCACATCCACACTGCACGTCGTCGCTCAGCACACTCCATCCGATAACGAGCTGGCTCACCCTGAGTCACACACTCACGCACACACTACAAAGACATGCATCACGTGCACACCACTCGAACACAAAAGTAGCACGCGCGCTTCGAGGCATCGAGCACACATCCGCGGCAACTTGAACCCGATGACTCAGTGATGGCCTTGAACGCTACAGCATCCACAATGCATCCTCACGTCAAGAACAGTTTGAATATTCAAGTATCCAAGAAACGAATGAAAACGTTCATGTTTAACGAGTCATATGATCTGGTCAATCAGGCCATAAAGAATTATTTCAAATGTTGATTCTTCTTGGAATGCACGTCTTGTGACTGCCGATTGATTGAAGGCTACTGCTCATTTTCCTAGTGTGTTCATGATCTATTGTGTTGATTGTTTCAAGCATGCCTGTTTGAGCCTATTGCTTTCTTTGAGATGCCTATTGCACTTTTTGAGATATGATTTTTTCAATTGATAGTGTGTTGTTTATTACAGCTCCGTTAGTGCGTATGTCTTTGACAATGCTGGACTTTTGGAAAGGTTACAATATCCGGGATGACATCGAAGTGGTGAAAGGGGCCTGAGACTGCGTGACAACATCGAAGCTCAACGCTTGTTGGGAAAAGCTGTGGCCAGAGGCTGTTCATCACTTCCGAGGCTTCAGCATTGACCCAACAGCCAAACAAATGGTCAGCTTGGCGCACATGATTGGTGGTGAAGGCTTCACAGACATGACTGACCATGATGTTCTAGAGCTACTTCACTCGCATGAAGAGGAGCCAACTGATGAAGAACTGGTAAGCAGGTCTCAGGAACAAAATGAACCAGCTGATGACGGTGACGATGACGACGAAGATCGTGATGAAGAGGAAGCTACTCCACAAACTGTCACCCTTCTAAACCTTAGAGAACTCTTCAGGAAGGTTGATGAGGTGTCGTCATGGGTGGTGGAGATAGATCCTCTCTTAGAAGTATCTGCTGAATTCAGAAGGGGATTGGAGTCCTGTTTTGCTCCTTACAGGGCTGAACATCGTCACCTAGAAATGAGGGCAAGGCAGACTACCATCACTCAGTTCTTTCAAGTTAGTTCGTCATCATCGTCACGCCCACCACCATCAACTTCGACCAGATCAGCAACCACCCCAAGACGAGAGGAAGATAGCGACGACCAACTCTCTTGTTGACTGCCAGCTGCCATACACACATCGCCTGCCACCTGCCACCCTCCTGCCCATTGTGTCAGTGTTGACTGATGCAGTTACTTCATGTAGCTGCAGTATGTAAATATGAATAAGTGCTGAAATAATGTTTTTATCCTAGTCAGGAAACCAAATAGCTATTTTTTCACAGGCTTATAGTCGCGCCGATCACGGATTACGCCGTTCACGGCATCTTCATGGATTGTCGATTCAAGATCGTGTTTTTTTGTGTGTGTTTGATTGTCTGTTTATCTTGTTCGAGATGTAAGTAATTTACGTCAAGTCGTCACTATCAAGGCAATGTCTTTGCGGTGAAGTTCAGGAATCAACTGTCAACATTGTTTTGGTGAATTGTATATTCGTACAATAGACCCTGTAAAAGACAAATATTTTACAAGCCGCTAGGTGTGTCGTGTATTGTGTGTTGATTTTTCTCAAATTTTTCTAATATATTTCATCTTCAAATGTCAAAATCCTAACAAATGCATGCACTGTTTCCACAAAAGTTGAACAATTTTTGCTCAAGTATATGTTTTTATGTGAATGTGCACGTGGCTATATTTGTATAGGGGGTTGCGTGTGTGTTTGCGGATGCATTGTCATTGTTGTGCTGACGAGCTCGTACACAGCGCTGTTGCTGTTGTGTATTTTCTGGACGTCAGCATAAGTACGCACTGAAATTGCAATAAGAAAAAAACCCAGTGACAACTTCGTATAATTTCACACTTGGGCAGAAACTGCAGAACCGATCTACTGCATTGAAAATGAGCCCAAATTCTGGAAAATTGAACAAAAGCAGGATCAATTCAATTCCTACTACGAATAATTGCTTTTTTCAAATATTAATGTTTTCATTGAACTCGTGTGGACAGTTTGTTCAATTTGGGGCGTTTTATCCCCTCATCTATCGTACTGTCTGGAACCGGCATTGATGTCCACAAATACACTATGATTCATGAACTATTTTGACCTTCAACACTAACGTCACTCTCCATAGTGACTAACAGACATGACCTTTCATATTTTCCTTATTGTTTGGGTATCTGCTGAAATTTTGCCGGTATACTCAGGCAAATTATGGTGTCATTGCGAGTTTACATGTGTCTTAATTAATTTATGTTTTTAAATTTGGAAAATTCCTTGGTGATTGCTACGTCCGGTCTCTCTGATATTACGTCCTGGACCACCTCTCGTCGCCTCATTCTCAACACTTCTAAGTCTGAATTTCTTATCCTTCACCCTCCGCGCATTTCTCCTCCATTACTCCCAATCGCTGTATCTTCCTCTGTTCGAAACTTGGGTGCTATCTTCGATTCCAACTTGTCCTTTTCAAACAATGTTGTCTCTATTTCGCGCACCTGTCGTTTGATTTTACGCAGTCTATACCCTATTCGATCCTGTTAAGACCAGCCTTCTTCTATTAAATTAATACAGTCTCTTGTTCTCTCTCGTCTTGATTATTGCAGCTCACTCCACTACATTCTTACCAACAAATCCCTGAAAATCCTTCAAAAAATAATTAATCAATCCTGTCGTTTTGTGCTCCATCCTACTCCTTGCCGCCATACCTCTCAATTCTTGTTCCAATTCCACTGGCTTCCCATCATTCCTAGGATTCACTTTCGGCCGTGTTGTCTCATATATAAAATTCTGCACAATAGCTCTTCCCCGTCCTATCTTTCTGATCTTCTAGTTTCTTCTAATGACTTTAATTCTCGTGTTCATCGTCCTTTATTCTGTCCTCGCGCTATCAACGAGTCACCTTGGTCCGCAAAATCCTTTTCTTTCTATGCGCCTCGGGTCTACAATGATCTTCCTTCCTCAATCACTTCCTCTTCATCCTTTAGTAGATTTTCCTCCTCACTTCGTAAATATCTTTTTGCTAAATCTTTTGATCCCACTTCTCGCACTCTTACACCTTACGCTTCCCTATGACTCTTATTTACAATTACCTATGTTTTTACTTATTTTCATTTTATTTATCTCCATTATTATTGAAAAAAAATTTCCTTTCTGTGAATTTTCTACTTCTTTTCTCACATCTTGATATCGTGTACTGTTGTTTCTAATTGTTGTCTCTTTCGCGCTTGTTTCTGTGTGAGCGCTATACAAACACATTGTTGTTGTTTTTGTACGTAAAAATACATCATACAAATACACAGATATATATAATGAGCATCGAAAGACTTTGAATGTGCATTTCTGTCTGTTAAGCTGTTGTGCGTCCGCGTATGTGCGCTATATCAAATATACGTTTTTGCAATAAATTTGGACGTGTGTATTTTCCATATTTCTACAAAAACACCTTTGTTTGACTGTGGTTGAAATATATCTATTGATATGGATGTGTGTGTCTGTGTGTGTGTGTGTGTGTGTGTGTGTGTGTGTGTGCCTGTTTGTTTCTGAGCTTATCCGCACACCAGTGTATATGTATATCTGTGTGTTGTGCGTCATTTTGCGTATGCTTAAGAATGCTGCAGTGGCGACGCCAGGATTTTTCTCCGCTGAGGGATACAAAGCGTTGTGTGTTCATATTCGGAATCTCTAAACAAATATACTTTCGTTTGCACTTCAGTATTTTATTGAAATATGACATTCCTATAGAAAATTAGCGTGTTTTAGGCACGGGCCACACCATTGTACACACGCAGAGGCAACATACCGAATATGACTTCTTAAACTAGATAAACCGCGGACATTGGAAGGACTATACAGAAAACCCGCATAGGCCTGACATCTCCAAAAAGAGGACATACGCGGGAAAAAGTGGATGTGTGATCACCCTACGAAACATGAACATGAAATGAAAAACATTGACATGAACATCCTACGAAACATGAACCACTACACTGCTACGTTTCCTTTCATCTGATTGTTCTCTGTGTGTGAGTGCGTGTTTGTGTGCTCGCGTGCGCGATTCCTCTTATCTGACTCCACAATGCATGCTTGTGTGCGCATTTTTGTGTGTGTGTGTGTTTGTGTGTTTGTGTTGCTTGTGGTGAGAGAGTGTTTACTTGAGCGTTTGTTGTCGCGGAGGACAATGGTGGTTATTATTACGTCTGTTTGTGTGTTTGGCTGTCTGTATGTCTGTGTGTGTGAGCGCGCGTGTGTGTTTGTGTGATGTCACATTTATGTTTAATTCATAACTGTATTCTTGTTTGATATATTCCTGTGCATGTGCTAATGTCTTGTTACTCATGTATGTGTACTCGGCTATATGTTTACCACAGGAGATGAGCTATGCTCGTACTGTCCTGTCTCCAACCCACCCTCTAACCTATCTTCCCTGAAATTCCCAGTATTTCACGTTATCCAGTCTTTCTATAAATGCTCCTACGCTTTTGGCTCCTACAATATCCTCTCCTAACTGATTCCAGTTATCAACACACCTATATGGGAAACAATTCTTCTTAACATCTCTCAAACATCTAGTCCGTTTCAGTTTTTCCTTTGTGTGTGTGTGTGTGTGTGTGTGGGTGTGTGTGTGTGTGTGTAGGGCGCTATATAAATAAATCTCTAAATTCCTAAATATCTGTGTGTGCGTCATTGTTCATGTGTGTGTCTTGTATCCACAATGCTGTTTTCACAGTATCACACAAACACGCACGCACAGACACACACACACACACACACACGCGGACACACACACACACACACACACACACGGACACACACACACACACGGACACACACACACACTCACACGAACACACACACACACACACACACACACACACACACACACACACACATTGACACACACACGAACACACGGTGCACCTGCGGTATTACGGTGTCTCGATGGACAACAGTCAGATACATTCTGGCCTTCACTGAGGTTGCACACTCTCTGTTCCGTGTAATCTGATACGAGTGTGTGCGTGTGTGTGTGTGTGTGTGTGTGTGCGTGTGTGTGTGTGTGTGTGTGTGTGCGGTGCCATGTAAGAACGTGACCTGATCGCTATATACCTTTGTGGTATGCGGCATTTTGGCATAGACCAGGTGAGTGGCATAACTCGAGGTTAGACCTATTCAAAAAAAGGTTGTATTTCTCTCAAATTCATGCCGATTGATGTTTTTCCCAATTCTTTATGATCTAAATGTGCTAAATATAAGAGTTATTTTATTTTTGACTGGGGCGACACCCGCCCCCCGAGCTATACAAGTTTTGGGTCATTTTATGTGAAAAGATACCCAAATCTGGCACACTGCATAATATATTTCATTATTTTTCCGTTTAGGTTTAAGGTACAATCTCACAAAAAATATTAAATGAAAACTGAGGATATTTAACTGCGAATAAAGTTAAAATATAATTATTTATTAAATAGCATTAACCCAGTATACTCATTCATTAAAGCTGTGATTAATTGTAAATGTCAGAAAATCTTGTTTCACGGTGAATGTGATAGTGAATTATTGTATATTATATCACCTGTCGTCATCACATATGTGACTCATCATTTGGAGGTGTGTGGGAAGCTGTCTTAAGCAATATGAAAAGTGCTTACAACCCAAAAATATGAACGAGAAATGATATAAGCTGTACACGAAACTTGGAAGACTTCTGCACATGACCCAACTAAATTTTATACAACACAAAATCACCGCGATTTTGTCTTCAATATGCTACTCCGAGAGCAGACTACAGAATACAGTCTACAGGCAAAATTTATCTCATTAATCGTGAGGAACGTTCATGTCATTTTCCTATATCAATCACTAGGTGACCCCATCCTTGGCTGTAAACGCGGTAACACATGATCCGCAGCTAGTGAGAGATATGCTACATTACCAACATCATGATGAAGAACTCGCCAGCAGGTTCAGTGGTTATTTGAGGTGCAAAGTGGCGAAATACTCAGCACTTCTCTCAATATCGTCTCTAACATTTACGAACGTCACAAACTTGCGTGTAATCATCTGGTAACCTCTATTCCACTGCGTCTGCAGCACATTTGAGACACTCACTGTTCATACCGAGAGCACAAAACAATACGTGAAAATCCGATCCCACGCTAACACTCTCTTGAAACTTTCAGACCCTTCTTTCTATGATATCTATTACATACAAGTTCTTCGTGGGCAAATTTGGTTATGCATTTGTGTGAGCTGAAAAGGGGAAATGCGACTACATTCTGGGTTAAATACCAATAGGTTAGATACCAATAAAGTCCTCACAATTACCAGCAGTTGCTGTAAAATGTGCCAGGAACATGCTGTCATTTGCTGTCCTCGGACAACTTTACAACTTTACATCATTACAACTTACTTTACAACCATACAGCCACCATTAGTATTTAACCCCGAATGTAGTCGCATTTCCTTTATTCAGCTCACACTCAATTGTATAACCACACTTGCCTAAAAGAAACTTAAAACTAAGATATCAGAAAATAAAATTCTTGAAAGTTTCAGGAGGGGCAAATCGGTATAGGAGATCAAGACAAAGGCAGGCGGGTCACCCAGTGATCAGTGAAAAACGTCAAAGACTCAACAATCAGCTTTACCTCGAAGATATTGCTGTTCTCGGCGAAGTTTTCAGCTAACATTACTTTAATTAAATTTTAATCGCAATTAAATATCCTCCATTTTCATGTACGATTTTTTGTGAGGCAGTAGCATAAACCTAAACAGAAAAATAATGAAATATATTATGCAGTGTGCCAGATTTCTGTAATTATTCACATAAAATGATACAAAAATCTCTATTGCTCGGGAGGCAGGTGTCTCCCACGTCAAAAATAAAAACAATTATGACATTTAGCACATTTAGACCATAGAGAATAGGAAAAACATTGATTGACATGAATTTGATTTTTTTGAGAAAAATAATTTTTAACAGATCTATTTGAGGTAAATCATAATAACAGAGGTCGGTTTATTTCAGTATTTACGTAGTTTAATTTATTTCTTCCGTACAACGGTTAATGTAGATCATTAATGCGTAGCCTGTAGGAAATGCTCCACTGCTGGGAAACGGAGCGGTTGTCAAGTGTGTAATTAAAGGTGAGAAAGCAGAATACATGCGTGTTTGTATCAATCCAAAAATTGTTTATTCTCGTTTCTAGTGATTTTCTTACCTCCAAGTGAAATTAAGTTTAATTTACTCGTTTAAAACTATATTTCTCGCATTTTCATTTTTACATAGTGACTTATACATTTTTTTAAGTAACTTATATTATTAACCACACGCAAATCTAGTGTCATGGAAAGAAAGTAAGCAATATTACCACCTTGCGGTAGCCCCATGTACCGGACGCGCCCAAAAAATATAGAGAAAGACAATTAGAGAAATATAAGATTAGTTAGGAAGATGTAAGCAATAATGACGAAAGAAGCAAAAGAAGCAAAAAATGAAGGCTAACAAACGCTTAGGTAACATTTGCTTGAGTGTGTTGAATCATTTTGTGATTTATCCCCTGAAATGTATTTCAGCTGTCTTCAAGGTGCTAGTATTGAAATAGTCATAAAAGTGTTTTGAAATACAAAAAACTGGTGATTACACACCTACACATGTATGTGTGTGTGTGTGTGTGATTGTTTGATCGTTAACACACCCGCACCAACACACACACACACACACACACACACACACACACACACACACACTCACGCTTATACGTTGGTACTTATGCTAACTTCATCATTATACGCCAAAGCACCTGCAATAAGGAACCGCACCCAGTATATACTTACACTTCATCGACGCCCGTTAGTGGATTTATTGTCGTCACTAGCATATCTCAGCTTTGTCCATATACTGTGGAAATTTATTTTGTTTCGATCGCGTGTGTACATCAGACAGACACCTCGTGGTTTTCAACCTGGACACGCCCGATCAGTGCTTGGAAGAGTGCGGCGATATTTGATTTTTATGAGCGCCCAAAAAGCTGTATGATTCAGTATTGAATGAAAAAGTTTTGTTATTACGTCTTTTGTATTTTATTTTTTTCTATATAGCTATAAAGAAGCCAGTGGTGCGTGAAGTGAACGCTGATATGAAACAAATCAACGTAAACAATGAAGTAATTTTCATATATTTGAGAAATATTCCGATAGTCTATAACTAGCCAGTATATAGGAAGTAATGGACCATTACACGACGGTGTAGTGGGGGAACATTTACCATCCAGGACAGCAAAAAATGGGACTGTTTTTTATTTTAACTAAACATTATTTGGTGCAAAATTGGTCACATGACACCAGCTATGTACATCAAATTGGTGCCTACTCAAAACTTGCATTTACCTTCAGTCTCATATCCTTCAGTCTCATCATTCAAGCATTTTCCCGCCCTCCTCTTCTAGGATATGCTGTTTGACACAGAGATCCTTCTATTCTCGTTGACTACACCATTGTGTATGAGTGTAGACAATAAGCAAAGACATCACATACTTGGCCTACTTGCGCTGTATCAAATTTTCCAACAAAATGTCCGACATGACGTGACTAAATAAGCGATGATTCACGTCTCGAAGTATTTGTGATCGCCTGCACCAGCAATGCAGACATTTAGTGAAAGGTCGCATGTTTGTGTTGAAAGACCACGTGTGTGTTGAACCACAACCACGTGTGTGTTGAAAGAAACAGCCAAATGGTGTGACTTATTGAAGCTCACTAAAAGTTTCATCGCCATGTCCGTTGTCTGCTTGTTTCATTCGTATTTTTGTTCTAATGTGATGGGATTTATTTGTTCTTGTTAGAGTATTTGTAATACCGTGGAATAGTGGTAATTACAGCCTTCTTAATTTGCCTAATTAAGTTGCCTAATTGCCTATCAACTAATTGAAAATTCACGAAATGTTTAGGTTTTTTTTTAATTTCTTGTATTACGATAATATATTTTGTATATAAATAAATCACTGACATTTCATAATTGGAATATTTCTGTCATTTTTCTAAATGTTTTAAAGTAATGTTTTCCAAGCAACACAGATAGGTTGATGTTTGTTTTTGATGTTTGTCGCTAGATTGTGCGTTTGGCATCATTAGTCCTGGTTGCGGTTGAGTGTCAAGAGAACCGCTGGACGCCGAACCAAGCAGGCAACCAGCCGCAGAACCATTGGAACCTTGACACAGGATGGCAAAATAGTCCGAGTGACAACGCTGAATGTTATGTGCACAGCAATCAGTACTTCTGCGAAAAACCGGGCCCCGATTATCCAACGTGAGACTTCTCAGTGAATCTATGATTATTTGTCATTCATTATTTCATCTCCTACCTATTCCTCAATTTTAATTTAAGTGTAAAACATCAATAAAATCCTAAATACACGTTCTCACTAGGGACAAGAATATAAACAAAATAGATTGGTATTAAATGACAAATGAATAGGAAATATTAGATTCTCTATGGATTTTGTAGTGATTAAACGTAACGATTATTTAACGATCATTGATCAGTAATGCTATTAATAATAATAATATTATTAGTTCTGGTAAGCGAGACACAGGGTTCATATTACTGTCTCCAAACTGGTGTATGTTACCAGGTTGATAGTGACATGGATAGAGACATGGATAGAGACATGGATAGAGACATGGATAACACACGTTTTCGTGAATAACACCCACTCAGACAATCTGTAGAAACCGGACCTGCAACAATGCATGTTGCATGCATGAGGAGCCAGCTAGTGCAATATCACTCAGTCTAATCTTGTGCAACGGACAATCTTTTGTGCCCGGATGTGATGACGTGCTATGTAATGCGGAATAGCACAGAATTATCACGAGGCGAGATGTGTCATCACTTTTGCATCATTGTTCTACTGCAACCACCAGTGATACGACTGAAGGCATTTCAAAAAGATTTGACTGAGTAACTTATCGTGTTCAGTGAACTTGTATTTTTTATCGTTTAAGCTTCTTACTTGCTTGAAACATGTCAAATACAATATGCGCAAGTTTTGAACCAAAAAAATCAAATACACGTGTAATTATGTAGTACACAGCACGGTAGAGCAGTGGTTCTCAACCTATTTCTTGCCGTGACTCCTTAAAAGCCATGTGGCCCCTCAGAAACTGTCAGTGGCCCCGTAGAAGTCCTCGTGGCTCTCATACACACATGCATAATGTCGACGCTACTTCTGCATAGGATTAGCTCATATACACCGGTGACTATTTCCACCGGCCACCGAAACAACCGGAACACACAATTGAAATTGACAACATCGACAATGATATTAGAAAACATTAAATTGTTTCCACAAATGTTTTGTGGCCCGTGGGGAAAAACTCCGCTGGCCCCCCATTTTTGAATTTGGTCCTAGAGCCCCCCATAAAATTTCCAATTATTTTCCACGTTGAGAAACACTACGAGAGAGCATTAGAAGCCAAAAAAACGTGTGCAATCCTGAATATCCTGTATCGCCGATATAAAACGCATAGCACAACATAAACGCAGGTGGTGTAGAAACAAATTGCATTAAATGTACACAATAACAATAATATAAGACTTGACGACTTATGTGGCTTGTTTTTACCTCCTGACATCGTACTGAATAGTGTTTTTATTGTTGGAGCTGTTTGGCGATATATCGCCAATCCAGTATTTTTTTGGTCACATTTTTCTTCAAGGCAATCAAAACATGTTTGCTGAATACTTTAGCTGTGGTTGGTTGTGAGCAATTTTGGCTTTAGAGTCGACTAACTTCCAAACTGAATTGGTGTGTGCTACTAGCCTGATTTTTCGAAGCGGTCCTCCTAAGATAGAGTACGTCGTAGCGACCACGTGTTTCCAAAACTAGGCGATGTAGACTCTTGTAGATAATGAAGAGCTTGAAGAACTCTTGCAGATTTGAAGAACACTAGCGTAAATAACACTAACAACACTGTGAATGGCTTGCACATGAACAAAGCCACGTTTTTTGAATACGTGAAAACAGTTTTAATAAAGCCTTGCCGGATCTTGATGGGACTCTCACTTGACACCGCGTCCTCATTTACTTGACCTGACTGACTGGGTGTGACTTGTCACGCAGTTATTGGCTGACAATGACATGACGTTATCGTGACGTCATTCGGACGTGACCGCTTCGCCTCAAGCGAAAGTAATAGCACAACAAATTGGCAATAATTTTGACTGAATAATTAATGTATGGATAAACTATTTTCCACAATGCAGGAAGTAGGATCTTCACTCCAATTCAATATTGTTGTGTGATCGTGTATGGTTTTATTGTGTGTATTGTGTGCGAGTGTGTGAGCGAGTGTGTGCAGTTATGCCCACGCGCCTGTCTTTAAATACAGTTTTTGTTTGTTTTGTTCTGCAAACATAGAAAAAGATACGATGACGCTGTATAAATGAAATCAAATAATCAAATAACAAGAAACTTTTATTGTAATGTTGTCCAATAGGCGCACAACAAGCGTACAAACATAGTTAATGTTCATCGCCATATTTGCAAGTGTTCATCGTGTCACCCAGTGTTCAGTGTATGTATTGTGTATGCGTGTATGTGTGTATGTCACAACTGTGAGCCTTGTTACAGTCAGTCTGATGCTAGCCTCGCTCGGGTGTGCTTCAATATATCCACACGGGTGTTCTGAGTGTGTTTCTCGCCAATTAGAGGCAACACAAGAACATTACATGACTAATAATTACATTTGCAAATTATTCAGCCAATAATGTACAATTATGAATGATTTCATGCCTAATTTATTTGGATTAATTTAAATTAATTAATAAATCAAGGTAAATTTAATCGATCAATACTTAATTTAACACTTACATATTTCGTATATATATTAATTGCAATTTACATTTCTGCATTTGATTTGAGCTCAACTGCTGTTCTCACAGAGATAAAATTGAGTCGTTCATCTCCGACAATGTAGCTCTGTCGCGTCGAATGTACGGTGAGAATGATGCCGAGACATTGGACCTCACAGCCCAAGAGCTTGCCATAGATGTGCCGCAACTACTACAACCGGCAGAGTTCCCTGCGGCGCATTCCGAACAGCCTCCTATCAAATATGGCGTGCCCAAAGTGCCGAAATCTACTACTGATTTCACGACAGAATCTAGTTTCGGATTGATGCCGCCCTTAGTCACCTCAAGACACACGATGCCTTGGCCTGGACAAAAACACATTTATGATCAAGGCTTTCGGTCCTCATCTCAGGGTTATTTGCCTCCTCGTCAAGAGGGAATGTCTTCTACTCCTCAGCAGGTGCCGGAATATGTCTTTCTAAATCATTTTCCGAATGAGATTTTACTGAGGAAATTCCATTTTGTGCAGAATGCATTTATTCAAGTTCGGTTTTTACATTTCAATATTGCCTAGTTGAATATCTCAATAAACTTGCTAACCAAAATCAGTATCTTGCTGTGTAATTTCATGAATAGTATGTGTTTTAAGTGTGTTTGTTTTGTGGGCCAACTCAGAGGTCGATTTCCTACGGTCACTTCGTTCATACTCGCCACAAACGCGACCTCACCAGCTCGTCTGAAACAGTTTACGCCGCCAGCGAAAACGACAATCCCAACAGCAGCAGCCGTAATAATACCGCAAATGGTTATGGATATTTTCCCAAGCAGGACGACAACATGTGAGCAATGACGCGATCCCTCGTGTGACTAATATCAGAGTATATAATACTGGGCTTATTAACAGAACGTTGTTTGTTGATTCCTGGCCTAGACGTCTAACCTAGTCACCCAAATTATGTTCTAATCAGACATACCTGAATACGGTTACTCATATTGCTCCTTCAAAAAAATATTAAACAAATGCACAATTAGTCCAATCTACACATGAGGAGAAGAAATACTTATTGGAGCTTTATGACATTTGCATAGCGTACTTGGATAATGTGTTTATGCGTGTGTGTGTGTGTGTGCGTGTCAAATACAGGATTGATAGCTGCACTTCACAATCGAGAACTCTGACTCCTTTTTGGGTGCACAATATCAAGGGACAGCTGCGAGCCATTGTCAACTCGAGGCATTTTCCTCAGACAGTTCACATGGAGACGTGCAAGTCAGCCAAATCTCTCTGAAATCAACTCTGTTTTGTCAATGCTGGCAATAGTTGGGCACTTGACTAACTGAACTCGTTTCTCTCAAGCTATCATTGGCGGATCCAGGGGGGGGGGGGGGCTCGGGGGCTGAAGTCCCCTCCAAATGTTTCCATCAACTCCTCATAACTAAGGGATTCACCAAAAGAGGTTAACGAAAATGTGTGTGTGTGTGTAGAATTTGTTGATATAAGCATTATCACAAAGCGTATTTGCGCATATTGTATGGGTAAATGTGTGTATATATCATTGAAAAATGTCCCAAGTCATGTCCTTGACACGCCACCTAGTCACTTATACATAGCTCAGCTCCCCCAAATTGCATATGGATCCGCTAATGCAAGCTATCTATATCTTGGGCGCTTCTGGTATGTGGGACGACCACATGGAAGTTATAGTGCTTGGACTAATTCCATGTCCTCGGACATGCATGTAATTAATACTAATAATAATATCTAAAATGTAAACGCCTCTGCGGTAGGGGATATGAATACTGCCGCCGTACCCGCTGCTTGTCGTAAGAGGCGACTAAAAGCGGACCCTCTGCTTCTTCACTCCCTGTACTGCCATGTCCAAGGGGGAGCGATAATTCAACAGAGGTGGCACCCCCTTGGACTACTGCAGCTGTCTTCTTTCCTATTCCCTTTACTCGGATTAAAAAACAAAAAAACTAATAATAAGATAATAATAATTAATGCGTTTATTTTCTGTGTTATTTGAACAACTGCGGGTGTGCTCCAGTTCGCAGCACGATATTTGCGCCGATATCTGCTGGTTTGCTGGCTGGTTCAATTAAGGCGACAGACAGTTACGTAATATTAACTTGGGCGACAGTCAATTACGTACATTGCCTGGAAACAGACAGATATAATTCGTTTGTTAATTCCTCAGATATATAACGGATTTTCAACAACGGAAAGGAAAAATAGTGAAAAAATCTGAAATAATTTTCCATGCCATTCTTTAATTCTCGACACACGCACATACATATATATACACACACGCAGACATTTAGTGCTCGTTGCAAATCTAGGAAAATCTTGTTGGTGACATTTTTAATCGGAAATCCCGTACATGTGTGTGTCTGTGTGTGCGTGTGTGTGTATGTGCGTGGGTGTGTGTGTATGTGTGTGTGTGTGTGTGTGTATGGGACTGAAAGTACAGTTGCGTGGATGTTTGTGTGTATGTCCTTGTATATTTGTGTGTGTGTGTGTGTATGTGTGTGGGTGTGTGTGTGTGTATGTACGTGGGTGTGTGTATGTTTGTGTGTGTGACGCACCCTTGTTTTGCATGAGCTGAAAAGTCATTATAATCGACGGGCCAATGCAGCACCGCACCTCTCAGATGTTATTTCCCTCAGTGTAGAATTGATGTAGTAATGCAAATTCTCTCGAGATTATTCACCATACAACGATATAATATATTCCATCGGCAGTCGAGTAGAGAAAAACTAAAAAAAGTTGCAGAAAAATTAAAACTTCACATAACCATGAAATGAAATATTGCCAAAAAGTGTCTTGTTTTCATTGCTTCAAATAATCACTCACATATTGCCGGTATATTCTATGCGACTGCAGTTTTCAAAAAAAAATGTGCAAATACAGTTTTCATATTTGCATATATTGCTTGCTAGAATCATTACATATGTCAGTTAGTGCATTACACAGGCTATGATAGAGATTGAATCAATGTTTGCGCTGCACTCAAAGAAAATATTAGACGAAGGAAAATGAAAAATTGGCTCAGAATGGGCAATCAGAAAAATGTAATGAACCTCTGTTTTAGATAAACGCACAATATACGCGTATCTAGTGGTCAAATTCTTATTCTAATAATAACATCAATAATCAAATCAGTATAACTATCATATATTATATTACAATATTTTGTAATTATGTCAGAATTGTTGTTTGTTGTTTTTGCAGTGTTAAAACGACAGCATACTGTCATGGAACTTGCAGTTGTGGTCAAAAATATCACCTTCATCGACTGCTGGCCTACGATCCTAACAACGAGTGCTCGGGAATTTTCGTTGACATCTTCGTTTTTCCTTCGGCATGTGTGTGCCGATGTCCCCGGCAAGATTAGGTGCCGACAATTACCGCCGAAATATGAAAAATACACGATGTTTCGCAATTACTTGATGCCCAGAATGCGATACGATCTAATTTATTTCTGAGAGACCAGAATGCCGCATAAGTCACAGTCAAAGTTATGGACATCTCTAGATCCCATTAAGATGGAGCATTGTTTCAATATTAATCTATTCTGACCGCAGTAAACATTGTGTTGACAAAAAATGTGTTGTATAATATTGACATATACTGAAACAATAAAATAATCAATCAATGGTGATATATTACAATCAAATCTCGCTACTACCACCCGTTGGGACCGAGCAAAAGTAGCATAATAGCGAAGATTTGTAAAAACGGCCATATTTTTTTCAACGAAGACGACTTTATTACTAAACAGTTTAAATTTCTGAACTAATCCTTCAGTTTCAGTCCGCAGATCTAAAAAATTGTCGGCTGGCGCGTCTTTTTTCGGTGAATTTCGAGTATCTCGTTGTCTAAACGATCACACGCTTGCATCCCACCTGGGTTTCCGCTACTCTGCTGCATGAACTTCCTGATGTTGGCCCATGCGCGCTGGGCTTCTTCGCACGAAACTATTTCCTCCTCGATATTTATATCTTGGAATTCGCTTTCCATCGGTTCCTCGTGATTCAGCATTTCCTCTGCAATCTCTTCCGGCATAAAAGATCAATCAGTCGCAAGGTGATCGTCGGAAAGTTAAAAAGCTCGATTTCCTCGTTCCTGTGAATCTTCCATTCAGAAGGCAGAACTACCCAAATCTGGAACAGTTCAGAATCGTCCACTTCAAGCTGGATCTCTTCCTCGACAAACCTGTGTTTCGCAAAACAGTTCCTTACCGTCGAAAAAAGTGACACAGTAGCGATATTAGAGGTGGTACAGTAAATTGGTTTTAAATAGCAATTTGTTGGGTCGGATCAAAAGTGGCAAAGTACCGAGGTGGCACAGTAGCGAGATTTGACTGTATATATTTATGTTTTGGAATATTTTGAAATGGTCATATTGAACAAGTGACGTAATATTGTCGTGAACTGCATATTGTGACCATTGTGTATGTAATCACACAATCACATTTTCTTAGGCTTGTGTTTGACTTGTGGTATGAATATATAGACATGCATATACTTATGTGTTCATGTATCACTGGCCGTTTAGAACTACTTACACAAGTGAAATTTGCAATTTGCTGACTCCGTGTTTAACCTTTATCCTCCCACGTTCCCATATGAGAAGATTTGGAGTGTGCTGTTTCATCACCATTTAATAGCATTTTACCAATACTATCTATAGTTGTTATATGTTTCAATAGAACAAAAAACGTGCAATTAGTAGATAACAAATTTATAAGTATACAATGAATATTTTATTGTTTACTATTCCCCAAACTTGAGCATTTACATTTTCTATAGCTTATACATTCAAGAGCCCAATTTGACTACTAGTTTTATTTCAAGTTTCTTACTTTTACATGTATTCATTACCCAGATTACAACATTCGCATTGATATAAAAACGTTGACATTACATCCGAAATTCACTTTGTGAGCGTAAGGCAGACTACAATGTTCGTATATGGGCCTGTATGCAGTTTGGCGGACAAACAAACATACAGAAATTTGCCATCATACTTCACGCACGCGATATACTCTTTCACGAGAATATAATAATTTTTGTTTGCATTGTTTTGACTGTATAATGAGTTTTATATACAGTTTTCATCACAGTGTTGGTCTGTTGTGTGTGAATGGTGTCAGACCCGTGATAGACATGAGTTATATTTGCATTTGACCTGCGATTATCGTTGTATGAGATGATTTCATATATCAATGTTTGGGTAATGGCTGCGAGAGATATTATTATTACCTTTTGTGAGGCGTTTGATGTTCTCGTGGAGAGGAAACATTAAATCAGTGAAATATCGTCATTTTACTTCCATATAGTGAACATTGTTATACTGATAGTGATATTGCGAATGTTGACCATACCATGATCAACGATGAAGACTCATTCGAGCCAGCCGGATATTTTCAAGTGGAAGAGGACCATAACGATAACAACATGACACTGGCTACATATCCAAGATCGACATGAAGCAAAACCTCCAGGGTTACAACACTTATCAATGTTTTAGAGGTCACTAAGCGGATATATCCTGATCAACGGTGAGCATGATAATGAGACAAGTTTGTAATGAGACTAGAGCAGCGGTTCTTAACCTTTTGGCCTCCATTTCCCCCTTTCACGTCAGCCCTAAGAACCATTTCCCCCTTCATTTTCAATTCCTCAACCCCCTCCTCCCAACTGCCAAAATGTAGTAATTCTTAGTATAAAACACCAAATTTTATTCGCAGTCAGAAATTCAACAGAACAAAAGAAGCTCTGCAGATCGATAGCCGCCAGTTTGGTTATCACCCAAGCAGTTAATCAGTGGGAAACCTGCGCCTGTTTCTTCCTCGTCAGCTTTTCGATGTCGGGTTTGGTATTGCTTAGCGCACAGCGGAGACTCGCTTCTACTTGGATTTCGTTTCGAGCCCTCGCTTTCACGCTCACCAGCGCAGAGAAGCCGACTTCACAGAGGTAGGTTGTGGAGAACTGTACCAGAAAATCTCGGGCAATCTTCGCAGCCTTTTCGTACGGTGAAGACATCCAGAAAGTTTCGAGATCCAATGTCTTGAACGCATCTTTGGCACATCCATCTGCTTGAAGACACAAGAGCTCCTCCTGGTACCCGTCGTCCACAGTCTCAGCATTACACGTGAATGGGTTCCGAATAATTTCATGAAAAGTTATCACATCTTCCCTTACGTGAGGAAAGTACCGGAGGAAGTCCGTCTTCAAATTGGAGAGGAGGGACTTGATGTCCTGAACCACATCTTCAGGAAGGTTTCCATCTCCAAGGCAAGCTGAGATCGCACTGAAGGAGGCCGAGTTTCCCCGTTGAATGCGTCCTTTCCAGAGGTCCAGTTTGGCCACGAAGCATCTGATCTTGTCGTCTTGAACCAAAATGTTCATTTTATTCCCCTGCATTTTGATGGTCAACTCATTGAGGGACCCAAAGATGTCGATGAGGTACGCCAGGCGAAGGTGGAAATTATCCGCCTTCAACTGATTCAGGAGAACGACGTTTCCCTTGTTCTTCGAGGTGTTTGTGTGCGCGGTTACGATTGTTTGTGAGTGTACGTGTGTTGACATGGTGTGGAGTGGGAACAGGAGGTATGTGGCGAACGGCGAGGGTGGTTGGTGTTAAGCGTTTGTGGAAGGAGGGTGTGCGACTGCTTGGTGAATAAGAGTGTGGTTTTGGTTGTTGGGTTTTTGTGTCTGTTGGTTGGTTCTGTGATTTGCTGCTAGCACATGCATCTAATCATCATCATCATCATCATCTGACTCGTGCAATATATATGTGAAAGTTTTTTTCCCGGCATTTATTCGATTACAAGCTATTTCGGCTAATATGGCGAGTGTTAAGCTCACCGATGTTCTACGTCCGTTTGATGGATCGTCCAGCGTTACAGAGTGGATAGATAAGTTTGAATTGCTGGTGCAACTGAAGGAGATGAAGGATGAGGAAACGATACTGCCAATGTTTCTTGAAGGCAGTGCACTCGCTCTCTATACAGAGCTGAGTGCAGAACAGAAGAAAGATGTGGCAGTCATCAAGAAGGCCCTTCAGAGTGCGTTTTCTCTCAACCCCTTCAGTGCGTATGAACAGTTTGTGAGACGCATATGGCGTGACGAGCCAGTTGATGTTTACATGACCGATCTGCGGAGACTGTCAAGGCAGGCAGGAATTACGTCTGATTCTGTGCTGCTGAGGGCTTTTGTTGTTGGCTTGCCATCAGTTGTCTCAAGAGAGCTGAGGGCAATGGCAAACATTGAAGCGACGTCCTTGTCAGCTGTGGTGGACCGCGCCAGAGCATTGATGTCTGAGCTCGTGGAGCGGCCTGAACCTGTGTTGTCTATGACACATGAAACGACATCAAATATTGGTCGGCGTGGGGATAAAAATGCGACCAAGAGGACACCTGAGGACAGCCGCGGTCAGATTCGGCAGTGCTATCGACGCGGTGGCCCCCACTTGATGCGTCAGTGTACGAATAATAATTCGAAGCATGTAATTTGCTGGATTTGCGGGAAACCGGGCCATATCTCGAGATCATGTTTTAGCAGGTCGGAAAACTTCATGGGAGAAACTTGTGCGCCGGAAGTTTCTCACACCCAGTAGCAACGGCGCTTCCGATAGTTGATGGATTCGTTGATGGTCGTCCTGCGCGAATATTGGTGGACACTGGTTGCTCCAAATCTGTCGTTGGTTCCTGGATGTCGGGTCGTGTCAATTCGTGGCAAGGACGAGTGGTCGGAGTGGATGGTCATGAAGCGCGTTGTATGGGAGAAGCATCCGTGTTGATCACACTTCAGAATGTCACAAGGTCAGTGGATTGTGTTGTTATGAATAAGCTTTTAGATGGTGTTGATGTAGTGGCAGGTATTGACTTCATTGGGCTGGCGGGGGGAGTCGAGTGGAAGCAAGGGAAAATTAGATTTTTTGATGAATGTCGTGGGAAAACTACTGTTAGTTCGATTTGTAAAGTTAACACCAGGAAAAATGACAGGTTAACTCTCACAGACAAAGACTTCACGGCTATCTTCTCTGAGGGGAAGTGGAAGGCTAAGTGGAATTGGAAATGTACGTCTCCACCAGCCCTGAAAAATACAGTTGGGGCGTACAGTAGTGTAGAGGATGAAGCCGTGAGCATAAAATGGAGAGAAGAACTTGATCAATGGATAATCAATGGTTATTTGAAAGAGTGTCCTGATCAGTCTTGCTCTAAAGGAGTGCTACCGTTAATGGCTGTTGTTCAAGCTAACAAGAGTAAGGTACGACCAGTTCTCGACTATCGAGAATTGAATGAGTACGTACAGTGTCACCCGGGGCCCGACGCCGCGGTTTGCACCGAGACTTTGCGGAAATGGCGACTGCTACCACAGAGATTGAAACTTGTCGACCTGAAATCAGCATACCTTCAGGTGCACATAGACGAGTCGTTGTGGCATTATCAACAACAACAACAACAACAACATATATTTAATATAGCGCACATATTTATACACAGGCGCGAAAAAGACAACCGACAGGAACATCACAGCGAGCAGGGAGTAGGCACAAATAGAAAAATGAAAACACGTTTGCAAACTGGAACATGCTAGATGGCCGTTGGCTATCAGATAGCTCATCCGCCCTTGAAACAGGTTTTGTTTTTTATCCTGTCGGGTGTCTAGCCACCCTCCTCACTGCAGAACAGTGGGGGAGCCGGTTTAGTCGCCGACAACTCGACCATGAATCTGGTTGTACTGGAATTACACGGTTACCAGTAGCAGGGCGAAGCCTGACCAGACAACGACGAATGCAAGAGATGCAAAAACGGGACGCAGCAACGAAAACAGATAATTCACAGTGAGTAAAAAGACAAATATCAAGCAAGAACAACGAGGGTACAACACAGGACGATCAGCACGAACAACACACATATAACCAAAGACAAATAATACATTTAGTCATCAAGAGAACGAGTGAGCAGATATTTATGAAGATCAGCAGAAAAGGATCGGAATGAAGACTTGTGGTGAAGGTAAGATGGAAGCGAGTTATAGATACGAGGAGCAGAGAAATAAAAAGATTTGGATGACCAAGAGGATTGATTAAGAGCAGGAGGACAGACTAATGGCACAGGAATGCGACAAGAAGTGCGATTATTGAGAGTCAATAGGGAACGGAGATATGAAGGAGAAGAGGGAGAGTGTATAAGTTTGAAGACCAGACAACATACCTTATAGCGGATACGAGAAAGAGCAGGTAACCAACCGAGCTGTCGGATATGCACCGAAGTAGGGGTTCGCGGAGGAAGCCTCAGTACAAACCGACAAGCAAGGTTGATCACTGCTTGGAGTTGGCGGATGGATTTCAAGGGAAGATGGAAGAAAAGCGAGTTGCAATAGTCGATCTTAGAAAAGATATAGGAGTTTACCAGAAGACTAGCGGATGAGACATCAATCGACGAACGAATAGGGTAAAATTGTCGGAGTAAAAAGCGGCACGAGCGGATAAGCTGAGAAAAATGAGTCGAGAAAGAAAGGTTAGGATCGAACAAGACACCCAAATTGCGCATTTGATTGGCTAGCGGAAGGTTGATAGAGTGAGGAGAAATTCGAGGAGGGTGAAAGACTAGATATTCTGTTTTGTCAGGGTTGAGAACAAGTTTACGTGAAGCAGCCCAAGAAGAAATCTGGGTGAGCAGCATAGAGACCAAATTTGAAGAATGAGGAGAAAGAGGAAAATAAATTTGGATGTCGTCAGCGTATATGTGAAATGAAACTGGATAGCTGCGGAGAATAGGACAAAGGGATGATACGTATAAGTTGAAAAGTAAAGGACCAAGAAGTGAGCCTTGTGGAACCCCAGAGGTGAGAGGAAAGTCGCACGATAAAGCCGCATTACTGCGAACAGCATAGGAACGATCATTTAGATATGAGGTAAGAAGAGAAAGTGCAGTAGATGTGAGGCCTAGATGAGCAAGATCGCAGCATAAGATTTCGTGGTCGACTAGATCGAAGGCAGCAGAAAAATCTAAGGAAATCAGAAGCACGGAATTTCCAAATGAAAAATTAGAGAATAGATCATTGGAGAGGCAGAGAAGAAGTGTTTCGGTAGAGTGCTGAGATACAAAACCAGATTGGCAGGGATCGAGAACAGGCAAGATGATAGGCCGTAATTGAACAAGGATGGCAGATTCTAGAAGCTTGGAGGACAGAGAAAGAATAGAAATTGGACGATAGTTGCATGGCAGAGAGGGATCAAGATTGGATTTTTTGAGAATCGGCAGTATAGTGGCGTGTTTGGAAGCTAAGAATGAACCGTGAAGGAAAGAAGAGTTAACCATATATGTGAAAACTGGAGTAAGGAGTATAATAGCATCAGAGAGAGCAGAAAATTGTATGGGGTCAGTGGGACATTTAGACCTCTGAAGTTTGGTAAGAAAACGTGCTGTGGTAGACGGAGCAATCGAGGAAAAAGAGGAAACAGTGCTAAGGCAAGGAGGAAATTGGAGAGGAAAAGTGCTAGTGGGTAATTTGGATTGCAAGGATGCAATTTTACAAGAGAAAAATGAGGCGAATTCACTGGCAGATATTGAGCAAGATGACTTAGAAGAGCGACCAGAAATAGATTTCAGAGTCATCCATCGTGAGCGAGATGATTGGAGTTGGCGTAATTGTGAACGATAGAAATTAGATTTTGACAAAGCAACCACAGAAAAAAGAGATTTGCGGGCACTACAGAAAGAGAACCATGATGAAGAAGAGCGAAAGCGCCGCCAAGAACGCTCACGGGCTCTGCATTCTGAACGCAAGCGGGATAGATCGGACGACCACCAGGGAGGAGGAGGAGATCTTGAGCGAAAGTGATGTAAGCGCAAAGGGAAGATCTGATCATTGATGAGGGAGAGAGAGTCGGATATAAACTTGGGGAGTAGGAGTGGTGGGAGGAACAAATAGTTTGAGGGATTCAGAAGAGAGGTAACCAAACGACAAAATAATAAAGGATCAAATTTTTTGTAATCACGAAGCATCAGTGAAGCGGAAGAAGGCTTAGAAGGTGAAGGAAGATTATCAAAGGGTGAATTACCTAGGAAGGATATATTATTTAACCAGACTTGGCTTTGGGTTAAATGCAGCACCGAAGATTATGTCGAGTATCTTGAAAACGGTATTGGCGCAAAATGACGTCGTGAAAGCCGGCACCGATAGTTATATCGACGACGTCATTGTCAACGAGGAGATTGTATCGGTAGAGGAAGTGATAGCGCATCTGGCGAAATTTGGATTGGAAACCAAGCCGCCTGAATCTCTCGATGGTGGCAGACTACTCGGACTAGTTATTGGGCGGAGTCATCCTGGAGGAGCTCTACAATTCAGTAGAGGGAACACACTGCCAGTGCTGGGGAATGGAGAGAATATGTCAAAGCGAGAGCTGTTTTCAGCGTGCGGCCGCTTGGTAGGGCACTATCCAATCTGTGGATGGCTTCGCGTAGCCTGCAGCTACGTTAAGCGGATAAGTGATGGGAATAGGTGGAATGATAGAGTAGGACCTAGAGCTCAAAAGTTGTTGATGGAAATACTGGACAGAGTGAAAGCTGATGACCCGGTGAAGGGTGATTTTCATGTGTCACCAGTTTATCGAGGAAGAGTGTGGTGTGACGCCAGTAGTTTGGCCCAGGGTGTTGTGGTAGAGATTGGAGGTAAACTGGTAGAAGATGCAGCTTGGCTGCGCAAACGGGATGACGCGAGCCATATCAACCTGGCGGAACTGGAGGCTGTGATTAAAGGTGTTACTCTCGCTATAAAATGGGGATTGAAACTCATTGAGGTTATGACGGATTCCGTCACAGTTGCGAAGTGGTTGAGGAGTGTGCTTGAGGATGAGGCGAGAATAAAAATAAAAGGTTTGTCAGAAGTGCTAGTGAGGAGGAGGATATCGATTCTGCGTGACATCATCAATGAGCTGGGCGTTGAACTCATTGTGAAATATACTCCATCGTCGATGAACAAGGCGGATCGATTGACACGAGTGCCAAAGTCGTGGTTGAAGCCTACGCTCGGAGTACCTAGTGTGTGTGCAGTGACCTTGAGTGAGATGCACTCCCGGCATCATTTTGGAGTTGACAGGACGTTGTCGCTTGCCCAGATGGTGGACCCGAGAACCACGAGATCCGACGTAGAGAAGTGTGTGCGGCAATGCAAGCTGGTGCCCCGCGTGAGGAACTACCTTCTGTAGTGGAATCAGAAGGTGTGTGTGTGTGTGTGTTTGTGTGCGCGGTTACGATTGTTTGTGAGTGTACGTGTGTTGACATGGTGTGGAGTGGGAACAGGAGGTATGTGGCGAACGGCGAGGGTGGTTGGTGTTAAGCGTTTGTGGAAGGAGGGTGTGTGACTGCTTGGTGAATAAGAGTGTGGTTTTGGTTGTTGGGTTTTTGTGTCTGTTGGTTGGTTCTGTGATTTGCTGCTAGCACATGCATCTAATCATCATCATCATCATCATCTGACTCGTGCAATATATATGTGAAAGTTTTTTTTCCCGGCATTTATTCGATTACACGAGGAAGAGGAGGATCTCGTCAAACAAGTCGAAGACCCACTGGAGCATGTTGCCCTTCGACAGCCATCGTACTTGGGTGTGGAACAACAGAACACTGTGTTCTGCTTCCAGATCCTCGCACAGACGACGAAACAGCCTCGTGTTGAGCGCCGACCCCTTCACGTAGTTCACAGCTTTGATTACTGCTGACAGACTCCGCTTCAGGGCCTCCGGGAGAGTGTTTGATGCGAGTGCCTCCCGGTGAAGAACACAGTGAGTGGATTGAATCAGTGGATTCTCGTTCTTGATCAGGGCAACCAGTCCAGATCTTGCGCCCAGCATTGCAGGAGCACCACCAGTGCAGACCCCAATCATGCGATTCCAATCCAGATGATTCTCCTCAAAGAACTCAGACAACAGCTCATGTCCGCCGCCTGGGTGGTCAGGGTAACCGGTCGACAGTGCAGGAAGTCCTCCTCAATGGCTCGATCATGAACGTATCGGACAAAGACCATGAGTTGTGACAGATTTCCAACGTCCGTTGACTCGTCAACTTGAATGGAAAAAACCGGTGACTCACGAATATTCACGAGCAGTTGCTCCTGCATGTCCTTGGCCAAATCGTCAATTCAGCTCCGAATCGTGTCGTTCGACATAAAGATCTTCTTCATTTTTTGCACAGGCGGACTCTCCCAGCACCAGCTTCGTGCATGCTAGCAGGCAAGGCTTGACGAGATCTTCCGCGATCGTGTGGGACTTCTTCGTTTTGGCAACTTGAAAGGCGACCTCGTAGGAAGCCTTCACGATTGCGGAGCTTTGCGTTTGTAAGTCTCCGGTAGCATCCAGTCGGGCGAGTTTCATTGTTTTTTCCCGGAGAGCGAAGTACTCTCGTGTCTTGTTCTACAACTCCGGATGTTTCTTCGTCAGGTGCTGCCGTAGCTGGAACGGCTTCATGGACCCGATTCCCAGGCATTTCGAACAGATGACACATTGAGGGTGCTCCTGACCATTCTTCACCAGACATGTGAATCCAAACTAAAGGTACGAATCATGATGCAACTGTTGACATCTGAGAAAATGTGAAACATGAATTAGTTGCGGATAGAGAAAATTAGAATAGTTACCAGAAAAAATGACATGAAACAGATAAATTGTGAAGAGCACTTATTTATGATAATAAAAAATACGTGAATTACAAATTTAATTGCCAATAAATTGAGAAGTAAGAATGGAAACTAGATCGTGAAAGCGTGGGGAAAGGGGAAGTGAATATAACACACGTACTTGTTTCGGGGTGTGTGGAACACATGCAAATGATACGACTGTAAATACACAACTGTATATTAAGCGGCATTATTGTGTGTGAGTGTGACAATTGATGGATGACGCATAAGTATGATGCAAGCTTGGACCATGTGAGGATGTCGCTGACGTATCTGAGTCATGCTACACAGCCATTCAGCACAACACTGAACGAATTACGACGTTTGCCAGCGCAAACCGTCATACTCGCTTTGCACGTGCGCAGACATACACGCCTTGCACACTAACAAAAACCGTAGTAGTATCGATCACATGTTTGACAATTGAAATGATGATGAAACGATATCCACCACAAACCGCCATGATGGTGATTGATGTTTCATTTTTAATTATTTGTCTGCATCAGAGGGTATTTATCAATTCCAAATGGCTTCGGTCAATTGAAATTGCAGGACGACGCCCAGACAGACCAGCCAAGCATAGACCGTCACATCGAGCTCCCATTTCCCCCCGGGAAGTGCCAAATTTCCCCCTAGGGGGAAATTTCCCCCCGGTTAAGAACCGCTGGACTAGAGAGACAAGAACACAGTCAATCTCATTGCGCATAATAATCCTATCAAGCCATTTCTGGCATGTCTTCATTTATGTGGAGGGTACCAGAGGAAAGCCACAGTACACAGCACACATTACACAATACAAAGTACACAGTGCACAGTACACTCACAGAGTACACAGTACACAATACACAGTACACAGTACACTTACAGAGTACACAGTACACAATACACAGTACACCGTACACAGTACACTGTACACAGTACACAGTACACGTACAGAGTACACAGTACACAGTACACATTACACTTACAGAGTACACAGTACACTTACAGAGTACACAATACACAGTACACAGTACAAGTTGCACAGTACACAGTACACTTACATAGTACACAGTACACTTACACAGTTCACAGTACACAACACACAGTACACAGTACACAGTACACAGTACACAGTACACTTACACAGTACACAATACACAGTTCACAGTACACCGTGCACAGTACACATTACACTTACACAGTACACAGTACACAGTACAAAATACACAGTACACAGTATACCGTGCACAGTACACATTACACTTACACAGTACACAGTACACAGTACACAGTACACAGTACACAGTACAGTCAACCCGCCTCTGAATATACGCTATGATAGAATATGGTGTGGTGCATACGTATTGTGCCAGATATATAATTGCTCCTAATGCTTGACTCAACTGCACCACAACCACTGGCGGATCCAGAGAGACGCTCAGGGGGTTGAAGCCCCCCCCCCCAAATGCTTCTATCAACTCCCCATAACCAAGACGTTCACTAAAAGAGGTCAAGAAAAATTGTTTTCTGTAGAATTTAATGATATAAGCATTATCGCAAAGACGTTGCATAATGATGCATGTACATGGCTGTTCGACGTTGCATACATCGACATGATATTGCATAATGTCCCCAACATTAGGTTAGTACCTCCCAAAATTGTACTCCAAATACGCTACTGACCCCAAGAATACTCTCGAAGCTTTATCATACCAAATGAGCTTGCATTTTTAGGCTGCATTGTTTAGGTCTTACACATAATTTTTGGTTTTCGTATTGCTTCATTAGATACCTATAGGGACTGGAAATTATTTATTATCTATTTGAGTCAAAAAATTAGTAGAAAGATACGCTAATAAGCACAAAAACAGTGTTGAGGTAAATTTGTAACTTTTTTATCATTTAACGCCCAATGTTCATATATGGGAACATGCCTGTAACGCAAAAACTATTCGATGAAACTCAATGATTTTTCAGAGAATATACATTGTGATGCCAAAACATACTTAACACATGTTCATGTCTCTATCTGAAGAATTACTATATGTAGGATAATAACGGTTAATGAAATGAGTAAATCGGTGTTTAAATTTGCGTTTTAATGAAATATGTGAATGTTGGGCGATATATTTATTAGTGGGATGTCACTTTCCATTTGACAGAAACAATTTTATGCACCATTCGTTCGATTATATTTGCACAGACACTTGCATTTGACTCGGTCACATGAGTTGGAGCATGTGACGCTTCTTGTCACTACAAATACGCACATACTAATGACCTGCATACTCTGGTCTGAGCACTTCGGCAACGGCAAAGGCACCGGAGATGAATGTGTGAATGCACGCAGGTGCTTCAGAAGGCTGGACAACGACACACACAGCACGACGGAAAGAGGAACCAGTCGATAAAGATGCCTCTGCAAGCATCTGTGGGGTCGTATGCTAGCAGGCGGTGATATGCCAGCTTTTGCTGACAATGACATTGGTCACCGCAGTGCCTGGATGTATTGCCACTGACACACACACATCACACACCCATCACACACACACACACACACACACACACACACACACACACACACATCACACACACATCACACACACACACCCATCACACACCCATCACACACACACACACACACACACACACACACCCATCACACACGCACACACACACATCACACACCCATCACACACACACCCATCACACACACACCCATCACACACACACACACACCCATCACACACACACACACCCATCACACATCACACACACACCCATCACACACACACACACACACACACACACACACATCACACACACATCACACACACATACACGTGATATTTGATGTCATATATACACACTATTTAAAGTGTTTGCATATGCATATGCAATTATACCCCCCGATAATTCTGCTGAGTTCAGTTCATTGGGTATATTATCATCAAAACCAGCATGGAAGGTAAATGACAATAGACCAAAAATGTAAGAAGTTATAAATATGTAAAGAAATATATCACGCATTACACCTTTCATTGGGGTATGTGTGTTGTAATTGAATAAGCTAAAAATAGTTGAGGGTCTCATGCAATTGGCCAACTGAGTCAAGTTTGAACACTAATACATGATGACTGTCATCCCCCCGAGCCTCGACATAAATTTACGCCCTTGTGTATATATACATATATTGTTTGAAATTGTACTCAAAACCAACTTATTGGAGTGCAATATAGTAAACTAATTTACTTTACTTCACTTTACACACGTATACACACATACTTTCACACATAATGAGGGACCAGAATAGGTGAAGTGTATATGTGAATCTAGCGTGAATCATTCATCTTCAAATTGTAGGATAAAGCTGGTATAATGATCAACACAGGTGAAGTTATGTGTTTTCAACAGATTGCTTCGTTCAGTAGAAGAGAAAAACAGCTTACGATGCGTCTTTGAAATTGAATGACACTGAAGTGAAATCATCGGCCGACATGACCTAAACATTGACCTAACCGGATGAAATCCTGACTCGGGTTTTCATCAACACATCCGAATGAGTCTATTGAGAGTTTCCCAGGCGTGTTTGTGTGTGGACTCACAGCGAGGCGTGTCACATATTCTAAATAGGCTGAGGCTAAATTGATCAGAAGTTATATAAGCAACCTGCAGATTTCCTGGTGGATGGCTTGCGGAAAGTGCTTGTTGTTGACTATTGCTCTCAATTGACCGGCAGAGTTGGCAGCCCAGTAAGGCGTGGTAACCTCGTGCGTTGACGGACAGCTATCCTTCCTGTGAAGCGCAGTTAATAAGTACGCCAGTGGGCCATTCAAAACATTTATTCTTTATAAAAGCACCGATAATGTGAAGTGAGGACCTAAACTACTCTAATCTGGTTTAACCAAATAATTAGACCTGATAATCTGATCAAATCTAAATTGAACTTGTTCTAAAATATTCTCATATTTTATAGTTAAACAAAATTATATTGCTGTAGGCTTGACATTATGGCTGTCATGTGATTAGATTGATGTGATTTTGAAGAGTTATTCAATGATTCAAAGTTATTCTGGTCATGACAACATTTTCTCTCATTCCTTTTTACATGCGAGGTGTTCTTGTCGATATATTTGTCCTGAAGTTGTAGTTTGAATCCGAGCGTGAAATAATATAATTTTTCGGGTGTTACCGTGCTAAATGCTTGTAGGAAATTGAGTATGATTGTGTTGAATTAACTCACATATTGTCCAATCCTCGTTTAGCTCGATCGTTTGACGATTGCCCTGCATCCTCCTGAAACAAACCTCATAATCTCATAACCTCACCCACCTCAAACAAACCTCCTCAAAACAAACCTCGTGGTTCAATGTGAAAACAAAGATAAAGTTTATTTTGTCAGCTTGTGCTTTCCATTTCATTTATGCTTTCCAGATGATATACCACTAGCTCAAAGGCGAAGTTGTTGGTCGAATATTTGTTATAATATGAACACATCTATTATTGTTCTAAATAGTGAATTATTATAACGAATTCCGTTCACTTTCAGAACAGAGCTGGAAAACTACGTGAGCATCAAATTTATGATATTTTCTCCAATTACATCATTCATGCTTTCTGGTTAATTTTGTCGTGAAATTAACTGATTGCTATATCATTTGGTTATACTCTGTAATCCGGGGAATATTTTTTTATAAAGTTACTTTGGCTCTCAAGGCCATCTTGTTTTGTGATATATATTCTTAATAATAAAAAAGGAATCATTCGATTACTAGTATCAATTAGCACACTCCTAATATAAACAATTTCGGGAACGCAATTTACAAGTAATTTAATTTGCGGAATGTAATTTATGATGAAAAGAAATTTACTCACTTGGATCGCTCCGTGCGAAGATGTTCCGAACATTCTCCAGATGAGCGCTTTGTTAAAATCGATAAACTCATCGATTTCCTCACTAGCAAACACAATACAATTGAAAACCTGCAGTTAAATACGTCAACAAATATTGATTAAGAATATAAGAAACGCTAAAATATATGTAAATATGACAGATGTGTAATTAAATACTTGTTTTTTTATAGAATTTGGTTAGTAAATAGTATTTTATAGAATTTGGTTGGTAAATCGTATTTTATAGAATTTGGTTAGGCGTAATAGGCTTAATAAACAGTATGTAGTATGTAGTAGTATGTAGTAGGTGTAATAAATATCATTATATTTCCAATATTTGCAACCACAGTGTTTTCATGCGAATCTGCATTCCGGTTTTTGAATTTGTATATCATATTAAATTCGAAGTTAAAGCACAATGTAAAATCACACGAGATGAAAAGATATACACCGCTGTGTATTCGCATTAGTAATATAGCGTAAAACCTCTGATTAAACGACACCTTTAATTGAACAGCACCGTGGGGCAACAATTAAAATATATAACGGTAGCTCTAAATACAGTGGTTTCCAACCGGGGTGCCGTGAGATCTTTTGAGGATGCCGCCAAAATTCAGGAGAAAAATTGCATATTTTTATTATAATACCACTTTTTGTAATAGCAGGATCAGTGTAAATAAAATTTTCATATCTATGTATAAAGTGTTGTTACACCGATGCAAAATGTCAAAATGAAAAAAATATAATACAAACAACGGATATTTTAAATATGTATTTCCTTATAAGGGTGTCGGAAACTTTTGAAAGGCTTGCCAAGGGCGTAGCAGACTATAAATGGTTGGGAACCACTGATTTAATAGAATGTCACCTAAAATAAAACGTCGATTTGCTGAATTATTCTCTTTTGGCAATAGCCATGCCTGAATGATTTATATTGGTCAATTTGTGATAAATTATCAGAAATCACACTGTGTTTGTGATATATGTTAAATCAATATGTATTTCGTTACCTGGTTATTTCTTTATCCATAAAATTTACCGTATCTTCTCGAAATTCCTGGCCATCTTATTGAAAAATAGAGCGGCACCCTCTTATTGAGCAGCACCTCCAATTCAAGGGCACTACGGGGGAAGGTTTGAAAAACAGAACAGCATGAATAGAGCTGCTCAAATAGAGGTTTTACGGTAGATTAGTCTAAATTTGTTGTATGAATATAAATTTGCATTGCTGAGAATAAACGCATTTAATAATGAATTTGAACTTGAAATTTAATACCTTTGCATTCATGCGAACAAATTGCAGCAGTGAATTATTCTTCACCGCTGTGTTCAGATGCAAAATGATACATTATCAAACCTCTATTGGAACGGAATTGAATTCTATTTTTCAAACATTTCCCCCGTAGTGCCGTTCAATTAGAGGATGCCGCTCTATTTTTCCACTAGCTGGTCAGAATCGCGAGAAGATTCGGTATATTCTATACATGAAAATATCCAGGTAACGTATGCATACTTATATAACAAAACATACAAATACATGGTGATTGTGGTGCACCACGTGTCACTGCGTTTTGCGCCATCTGGCGGTAACTGCCAGAAGCGCAGTATCCTGTGCAGCTGTGTGTATGTCTGTGTGGCGTGATGTGTTTGTCTGTCATTATGCGTGTTTGACATATGATCTATCAGTGATTTTAATTATAATTAATCACAGATTCACTAATAGAAATCAGTCAGTCATAGCTATCACCAAAAGAGAAGGACTCATCACTGGCATTTAATTGTAGGGTGCCGTTTTATTATAGGTGCCGTTAAAATATAAGTCTTACGGTAATTATAAGTATATATCAATATAAACAGCCTTGTCAGCGGTGAAATACTGAGGATATTACCCCAGCATCACCAGCACAACAGGTGGCTGCTGGGAGAGCGTGGCTGCTGTGGTTGCGAGGAATTATGGGCCCCCCCCCGAAGGCAACACTTGGGGCCCCCATTATAAATAAATCACCAAATAATGAATGTATTTATTAGACATAATCACATGATATGTGAAGCAACGGGGCCCCTCAACATTCGGGGCCCCCCGACCGGGGGGTGCGGGGGGCGGTTGCTACGGCTCTGGTTGCTGGGGTACCCACCTGGGGTAATCATCACCCGCATCTCGGCAGTACAACTGTTTCAGGCGTCGTACACACGGAAGACGCGGAGAAAATGATTGGTTGGCAAGACACATTGCACACATCATGCACACCAGAATATACACACGTGCCATCTACATACACACACACGCACACGCACAAACATACACACGGACATACATGCAGACAGGGACACACAAGCCAGAATATCCGCTTGGTTATCATAAGCTCAGCGTTGAAAAATAAATCCGGGTGTATATATGTTTGATTTTAACGTTTTGAATCGTATTTTTACACTATTTCAAGATTTATTTTTGCTTTTAACATTATCTGTTTTCATATCTGTCATTGCATTTTTTGTCATTCTAGGACGTTTTTGAAATATATTATAATAATCGCTATTTACATTTGATGCGAAAACACTTACTTCGCTCTCGACAGGCTTCGTAATTCCTATTCACAATATATAAATATATCTTCTACGGATATTTGTAGAATTACATTTAAATTAATATTGGGTTTAAATTATATTTCAATTAATATTATGCTAAAATTATCGTTAAAATATTAATATGATATTGATATTTTACGCGCACGTGTTTATTTAAACAATAAAATAGATCCTTAACGTTGATATAATGACAATATATATTTGGGTTTTATATAAGCCGGTAATTGATTTAATTAATTACGCAAATACATTTGCAAATATATTCTTAATACACACACACACACACACACATACACACATACATACGCATGCACGCACTCACATGCACACACACCAAATTTTTGGGTGTCACAATAGACGAATATTTTAATTGGAACAAACATTTTGTGTTTTTGGTATTTGTTGGCACCTTGGCGGAAAGGCCACAGAACACATTGTCAACCTTTGTAAGGCTTTATCAAAACAACAGCTGTGATTGATTGTATTAGACGAAAGTTGACTTCGGAAACAATGATAATAAAATTTGCCCCCAGCTGCTCGAAATTAATTTATGGAATATAAATCTGGGATTGTACATGGCCATCATTCTGAAAATGCTTCTATACTATTCAAAAATGTTTTCTTAAAATTGATATTCTTGAAGAAAAAAAAATTCTGCTGATAATATTTTCACCAACCAATTATATTTCGAACTTGGAAGCATATATGAGTATTTTATTTTTCTTCACGTATACAGGTCATTACATAATAACTAGTATTTTTTCCAAATTGACAAGCATCCCCTAACAACCCGTAGAAACAATGTTAATCTGATAATGCCACCTTTAAGAACTATTATCTACAATAACTCAATTGGCTTTTAGATCCTCTACTGTGTAATTATCTTTCCATTGTAATTAAATTACAATAAATATGTCGATGAGCGCTTTTAAAATCAAAATTAAAGATCATTGTGGGAACAGCTTGAAGTTATTACTAGGGCTGTCAAAAAAGTAACCTAAAAATCAGAAAAAGTAACTATATTTTCGAGAAAAAGTAACCTAAAAATCAGAAAAAGTAACTATATTTTCGAGAAAAAGTAACCTAAAAATCATAAAAAGTAACTTTATTTTCGAAAAAAAGGAACCTAAAAAAGAAACCTACAAATAATCTATGAGTTTTAATGTTATTATCATTATGTTATGTATGTTTATATAATGTTATGTTTGTCGCTTTATCACATGTTTATCACGCCTTTGCTGATTAGTGCGCTGTATGTGTGTTGTTTGTTCGTAAACATAAAAATAAACCTAATAACCTATAGAAAGTAACCTGAAAATAACCAGACCTTCGTAAAAATAACCTTCAAAAAAGGTCAAATTCTCTTTGCAGTTCTGAAGGAAGAAAATACACCAGTACTTTTCTATCTTCTTTCCGAGTTGGTACTATTTTTCCACCCTTTCTCCGATCTGGTATCATTTTACAAAAAACCACCAAAAGTGACTTAATATTATTTGGCTAACATCGCAAAAAAGAGCATAACCATCAAAAAAATTTAAAGTGGAAAGCTAATATAAAAGTGAAATACACTAATTGCAAATGTAAATATTTTTAGTAATGGTCGCAATAATGTTCTTTATATTGTTTCAATGGAACTTTTTATCAAATAAACACGTACTACAGCTTGTATATTAGTGTATAGACTGATCTGTAGATAGCTTGTATAGACTGATCTGTCTATAGTCACTGACGAAGGTCTCAAGACCGAAACGTTTGACTAAAGTGGCAGTCATTTGTGTTTTCTTCTCTCTCTTCATATATGTCGATAACTTCAAATATATATATACATATACATAAATGCACATACATATGTATACTTATATATGTTAATTGAACACAATGAAATATATTTAACTTCGTGAAACTATTAGAATAGAAGGCGTCAATGTGATTATATCACGAGTTTTTCTTAAGAAACTACAAATGTGGCTGCATTATATCGACTGGGTCGTTGACCTGTTCAATTTCGTTGCGCCTTCTGTGCAATACGGATCTTGGCGCAAACGTTCATACGTTTATCATACGCGATTTTCTTCAACCAAACTCGGCAAAGTTGTGATGAACATGTCGTCATCACCGATTTACTACCCAGACACTGACATCCTGTGTCAACCTCACAACAACGCTAATGAAAACGCCGAATGCATTGCCCACCAAACAGCTAACAAGATCTCCACTCTGAAAAGAGCTTATCCTCGGACTATACAAGGAGGTAAGCAGTTTATCAGAGACCTGAGAAAACTGAACATGTCAAACAGCTCTTCTGGCAAGAGGAAGCGTTGTGGCTGCGTTACAAGCCCATCCCAGTCTCCTGCAGCCAAGAAATTGAGACCAAACTCGACATCATCTACAGTGTCAAATGTATCAGAAAGTACGGACAGGAACTCCGCTGTAGCAATGAGGTCAGACATTGGACTTGTATCACCGCTAGAAGGAACGAGAGAGGACAACAACAACACACATTTATTGTCTCCGAAAGAGAAAATATTGCCGCCGACTGAATACAGGTTTCGTGTGATATCGGCGGGGTCCAAGTCAGCCATCCCGATGAAACTGATGTCGCGAAACAAAACGAAACTTGTGTCGAGCAAAAAGAACAAGACTAATACAAGTATAAACAAGACTAAACAAGACAAATACAAGTCTCGTGTGCCTGTGACAACATCGGTCAGCACACTGCCCGCCGTAGACAGCGTGGCCAACAGCAATGACACTGGTGTATCAGCGAGTGAGACATTCGCTCTCGCTAACAATGACACAAGTACAAACATAGACGTGGAAACATATGACACTTTTCTCAGGGAATCTCAACAGACCGACATCTTGCCCCTGCTTCACATCACCGAGGATGACTTTCATGAAGTCAACCATCTTGATTTGTCCAGACTGTCTTCACGTGAAAATGAAAGCTCTGTTGTTCTGCCATCAACCGCCTGGGCCTCACCGACTCGCCATGAACTCACGCAATACATTTGCCCGACTGAGTCCAGCCCAAACGATGTCGCACAACTGCTGTCCAACGGCGAGAATAACATATATGTAGCCTGCAATCCAGAGCTGTTCGATCCGCTGCCACCTGAAGATGACATTTCGTATCTTCCGTGGTGAACCTCATGCGAACAGTCGCGATAGTTCTACTACACGAAAGACTGTTCGAGCCCTCTGCTGATAAAAACAGTACAGCAGAGGGTTGAGTGATCTGCATCAAATACTTATGTCAAGAAGTAGAATATGATGACATTTTCTGGTGCTGCCAAATTTTGTGACTTTTACGGCGCAGCGTGAAACAATAGCTGCACAACGGTATGGCTAATTCAAACATCCACAATTGAAAGTGCACGCTCTCTGCTAGTCAAGTCTGCCACTGCGAGGACAAGTAAATTATGTTTGAATCAAGTTCCTCCAGCCAATAATCTTGAAGAAGTTAAGTCACAAGGTGGAGGATCTATGATGGTTTGCAATGATATCAACATAATGACGAGGCATCTGCTTCTCTCCAATTGACTTTAGATAGGAAGATAACTGCAAGAAGAATCGATTTGACTACAAACACACTGTCAGATTGCTCTTACAGTTGTTAATCTGCAAATTCGTGAGCGTGGAACAAGTGACAACCTCCAGAAATGCTAGGACAATACTAAAAGCAGGCGACAATGAGTAGCTTGGCCGCTATGATACCCCCGCCTCTGAGCGGATAATACTTCCCATATGGAAAGGGGGACCTGTAGCCATTATGAACGATTGAATCAACACACAAGAAAATGTGAATTATTCAAGAAAATTAGCAGGCATCATCAAAATTTGCTCGTATCTTTAAGAATATTGGGAGCGGACAATCTTCGCTCCCTGTTAACTCTTGCTAAATCACTGATTGACACATAATAATAATAATAACAATAATCATGTTTATAATGTGTTTATGATCATATTCACTATGACTTGCCACACTCGAGGACTTCTTTAGTGAAATATGCTGACTTCTTTCATTTGCGACCGTCTTGCTGTGAGTTTGTTGTCGTAGCCGAGTGCTAATTGTATAGCATACAACATCTGTGGCCGAGGTGAACTATGTCATCAATCACTGCCACCAAACACCTGACACGTCCGGGAGCTACGGCGGCGGTGATGGCCAACCTCCGTCGCCAACACCCACGCAATGCAATCACCTGGTGATTAGCCGTGTGCAGACAAAACTCGCCAATGACATTTGTGTGTGTTTGTGTGTGTGTGTGAAGGAAAAGAAAGAAAGAAAGAAACATGTAGTGGCGCTCAGACTGTTAGTATGGAGCGCTGCTCCAATTCACAATACATAATATACTATATACATCGCAAATATATACACAATATCAATATAAAACAGCATTAGTTTGAAAATTCATAAGATGTCCTTATCAGCAGTGCATACGATCATATGCAAGACCATGCAAGGTCCATCGCAATTGTTTATCATGCAACGCACATTTTGAAGCATTCATCGACAAATTTAGCAAGATTCTTCATAAAATCAATGTTTTTGCAGTTCATCAATTTGACAAATTTGTATTGCGCTTGCACTTGCCAGTACTGTTCCGGTATATATTTTGTCCTCAGTTGTACTATAGTCGGGTTCTGACACTGTATCATCATGTGGTACTCGCCTCCAATTCTGTTATCATTGCACAAGTCACAGTATCGTTGATGTCGTGGTGTCCCACTGTAGCGGCCTCTAGTCACCGCCAGCCGGTAATTACCTGTCCTTATTTTTGTTAAGTATATCCGATCTTGTTTATTGAGTTTAATTAGGTAATCTTCCAACTCGTAAGTCGTCTTATATAGTCTATAATTACAGCACAACGTCTTACTTGCCATATTCGAATACCATTGGTTAATCCATATATCTTTGAGTTTTCTTTTAACCATATGCATTGTCCTAACGGGATTATGTATATTCTGTAGTGTCCATAAGCTGCACAGCCCGCACTCATTACAAATGTTGCGTATATACAATAACCACGGTGCAACGTAGGCTCCGTCGTTGAACATCTTAAGTAGGCAATTATACATTATATAACTGAGTTTTGTGTTTTTACCAGATATTATGCGAATCCAGTAGTTGAATGCCATACTTTTTATATAGATCTCTATGGGGTATATTCCAGTTTCGCCATATACCATATCATTGCATGCCCTTTTATGAACAAATAAAATGTGCTTCAGAAACTTGGTTTGTAGCAGCTCGATTTCTCTTATTGCCTCGCTTGCCCACACTTCGCACCCATATGTCAATATCGGCATGATCATACTTTTGTACATTTGCGACTGTATATCTACTGGTAAACTGTGTTTACGAATTGTTCCGATAACACTATACATGGCCTTTGTGATTCTTTCTGTAAGATCCAATTGACCTTTCCTGAATTTTCCATTATAATTGAATATAATTCCCAGGTACTTATATTCATCGACCACTTCTATTGTCTCTCCATTCAGTCTGAAATCGAGCCAGTCTGGCTGAGTCTTGGCCTTACTGAAAACAACTATTTTAGTTTTATTAGTATTTATTTTCAATTTCCATCTGTCACAGTAATCTTGTAGTGAACTCATTGCTTTTTTCATTTGTTGTTCATCTTCAGCCAAAATTACAGTGTCATCCGCGTACATCAGTATCATGACTTTAAGACATCTGTCTAGCATTTCATCGTCAAATTCGATGAAAGTACAACCATCTTCGAGTAATTTATCCTCCATATCTCTCACATATAATGCAAATAATAATGGGGACAGATTTTCACCTTGTCGAATACCCATATTAACACGGAAACATTTTGACAACCCTTTGTCCAACGACACGCATGATTCCACATTTCTGTACATACTACGAACAATATTAAAAATTTTACCTTTCACATTAGCTTGCACCAGCTTATACCACAAACCATTCCTCCACACTGTGTCAAATGCTTTTTGATAATCAACAAAAAGGCAGAAAAGTTTTTTGTTTTTTCTTTTGAAGATCTCTATTACATTTTTTAGAATAAAAATGTGATCCAGCGTCGAGTATCCTCTTCTGAAGCCAGTTTGTGTTTCTCCTATCAGGGCACATTCTTCTGCATATTTGCACAGTCTATCATTGATTATTGACGTGAACAATTTGCCAAGACAGCTCAGTAGAGTAATTCCTCGATAACTGTTTGGGTTGCTAATGTTGCCTTTGTTCTTGTATATTGGGATAATTATTCCAGTGGACCAGTATGACGGGAACACACCATCATCCAGTATCTTGTTGAAAAAGCCAGCATACAATGAACAAAATATATCTTTTGTATACTTTATGTACTCGTTAGTAATGTTGTCGATTCCCGGTGATTTACCATTTTTTAACTTATTAATACAAGCAATTACTTCCTCTGGGGTTATTCGCTCGTCTAGAAAAGAATTTTCGCAATCATCAGCTATGTGAGAATGGACATCGTCATGATAATCGTCTCCTAAATTTTCCCCTGTCAGCAAGTCCTTAAAATGTTCATAAAACTCCATCAATGATACCGCGCATTCCTCCTTTGGTCTTGAATTTCTCAGTATTCTCCAATAGTCCTTAGGGTTTTCCTTTTCGGCATTTCTTAATCGCGAGACGATTTGGATGGACCTTTGTTCCTTGACTCTGTAAATTTCTTGCTTATATTTTCTACTCATCAGCTTCAATTGTTCTAGTGTATCATTGGTCTTTAATTTATTGTGTCTATTTTTAGCACTATGGTATTTTTTTCTTTGTATCAGACATCTATCATCATATCCATATATGCATGCACCGTTACTCTGTTTTGTGTGTTTCTTCATTGATTTGACGGGAAATGTTTTTCTAGCCGGCTCGAGAAGCAGTTTTTGTATTGAATTATTTATCTCATCTATTGTCAGAGAAGACATGTTAGCAAATATATTGTTGACAGATTCAGCACATACATTCTGTCTGTACATTTCTACTTTATCAGCTGTCCACCTGCCTGGTCTGACGTTTTCTAGTTCATATGTGTTTGATTCAGATTTCTGGTATTGATCATCCGTTGACGTTTTAATCTTCCATTTCACATTAATCGAAACTGTGACCCCACAGTGCACATCATAAATCAAAGGATCAAAATCAAGTACTCTGAATCCAGATATCATATTCAGAATGTGGTGTGTTCCCATTATGTAGTCAACAGTGTGTGTGTGTGTGTGTGTGTGTGTGTGTGTGTGTGTGTATGTGTGTGTCTGCGGTATGCCGTTCAATTTTTCCAACCTCAAGATACAGTAGACAAGTCACAGTTACAACCTAAGATACAGTAGATTTTATTGGTGAAAAGAGAAGCAGGTATCGTATGCATTAAATGTATGCAGGTATCCAGGTATCGTACGCATATCATATGTAAATGTATATATCAAATGTATATCGTATGCAGGTATCGTATGCATATCGTATGCAATAAAAGACGCAAACACCGGGTGATTGCTAGGACTGTCAAAAGTTAAAAAGATTACTTTTTCAACTGAAGTTCCCTTTTTCATAAGATACGTAAAACAACGCCTAAAATGGAATGCCGCTATCCTGCGTACCCAAAAACGTATAAATATCGTATCAAAAACGTATAAATATCGTATCAAAAACGTATAAATATCGTATCAAAAACGTATAAATATATATTAAGGTGAATATCAATTGCTAATCCTAACAGCAGAAATTTTGACATTTCTCGATACTCAGACCTAATACTCCATCTATTTTCCTATATTATCCTCATATACATGGGCGTAGATTTGTGTCGAGGCTCGGGGGGATGACAACCATCATGCATTATTGTTCAAAGTTGACTCAGTTGGCCAATTGCGTTGTACCCTCAACTATTTTCAGCCTATTTAATTACAACACACACACCCCAATGAAAAGTGTATTGCGTAATATAATTCTTCACATATTTAGAATTTCTTGCAATGTTGGCCTATTGTCATTTGCCTTCTATGCTGATTTTGATGATAACATACCCAATGAACTGAAATCAGCAGAATTCCCGGGGGTATAATTGCATATTCATACCCCCCAGTCAATTTGTCGGGGGTATATATACCCCCCATACCCCCCAGGATTTACGCGTATGCTCATATATACCGTTTTTGTGCCTCTTACCTGCAAAAAGTCACCAAACTTCGTGATAAACTAATAACAAGAAAAATAACAAACACTAACCTGACGATAAAAAAGTAACCTAAAAAGCAAAAAAGCAACCTAACCTAAAAGCAAACCTAAACCTAACCTCAGAGCCGTAGCAACCGCCCCCCGTACCCCCCGGCCGGAAGGGGCCCGAATTTTGAGAGGCCCGTTGCTTCACGTATGATATCTAAATTTATCATATTTATTATGTATAGCCTTTTTCTTTTTGTTCAGATGTTTTCACCTGAGCTTGTATTATGTGATTATGTCTAATAAATAAATTCATTATTTGGTGATTTATTTATAATGGGGCCCCAGAGTGTTGCCTTCGGAGGGGGGGCAAAATTCCTCGCAGCGGCTCTGCCTAACCTAAGAAACCTAAAAGCAAAAAAAGTAACCTAACGATGAAAAAATCACTTTTGGTAACCAAATAACTTTTTTTATAATTATCGTACTCAACTTTTTCCTGCAGTTTCAGGTAGCTTTTGAAAAAGTGACCTTTAGGTGAAAAATTAACTTTGATAACTTTTGGCAGCCCTATAAAACATACATTTGGACATAACAATACATACAAAACAAACAAACATACCTAAAAAACATACATTTGGAATATTACACTTTTTGTTAATTTTCTGTATATGTATAGTGTAATATGTTGCACTGATACTGACTACCCTCTGTTATATGTCATCTTGCACATAGCATCGTCATGAAATAATTGTACTTAAAAATGTAATTGTCTGTTTAAAAAGCGTTTGCTTCACACACTATTATTCTGCTTGTTTTTAGTATTCTTTTTGTATTGTGTTTGGGCAATAAATGTTTAACAACAACAACACACACACACACACACACACACACACAAACAAACACACACACACGAACAGGCACGAACACACACACACACACACACACACACACACACACACACTAACACCAGCACACACAAACACACACACACACACACACACACACACACACACACACACAAACACACTAACACCAGCACACACAGACACACACACACACACACGAACACACACACAAACACACACATACACGAACACACACACAAACACACACATGC
>OU696588.1:3267500-3280000 GCA_916048095.2 Sacculina carcini
TTAACTCTAAGCATGTATTTATTCAAGCAGATATATTTTCGTGTTCTCCTTTGATATCCCATCAATCTTGTGAATGTATTTAAATCCTGTGAATGTATTTAATTTTCTATGCTTAACGAATTTTTTTTATTCATGCACGTATAATAGTTATGACATTTTCAACACGACCAAAAATAGTCATGCCACATATACTGCCTCAATAAGAAGTATATTTCAATATAAAACATATTTTGCAAAAATATACTGTTGTCGAATTGTATGATATACAAATAGTTCTAGCGCAGGTTTTTATTAACATTTGTTTACCAACAATCCTCACTATCTTGATATTTTATTTGATTCTTATTGTAAGAATTTCCAAAATTGTTAAATTTAATAAACATAAAACATTGGTTTAATTGTCAGAATTCTTAGAATTGCTGGATATGAAATATTTAATTGCGTAATTGTTAATCAGTGGCGGCGCCAGAATTCTTCCGATGGGGGGAGGCTGAGGGGGGTGGCTAAGGAAAACGTTGTGGGGGTCGAGGAAAAATTTGTGGGGGCTTGATGAAGCATGAAGAGCTACACTCGAACGCTGACTACATGAAATAATAATAAGGGACTGGGGCACACTGATTCAGTCCTCAAACTTGAACCATAATTACAGGACTTCATTTACAGTGGCAAGAAATTTTATTGTCCATGATTTTTGGGGGGGCTTAGAGGGCGCTCGGAATAATTTTGTTTGGGGGGCTACTGCCCCCCCTCCCCCAATCCGCCCCTTGGTGCCGCCACTGTTGTTAATCTTATCCCATAAAGGTTAGCATTGCTCGATAAGAAGCAAACTTAGCAAATGTAGGAACAGTGCGATTATGGAGCGGTGGCTATCTGTCGCTGGCATACGTTTTATCCTTGATGAATGTCAAAATTGAGTGTTTGTTCACTAGTGGATAGCGAAATTAGTCCATTTGCAATCCATTTGATTTCATACACAGCTAAATTGGCAGTCATGCTAACGTTGCCGCGTTGTGAATGCTCTCAAAGACCAACTCATTATACTGTGAATTATGAGCTCGTGTGTGCTGTTCATTGACCAACCACTCGCCGTAATAGAGACGGTCACAAACAACTCAAATATAATTATCAAGATGAAATGAGCTCACGAGAGCCAAGTGCTCGTGCAACTCGATATTGTTTGCGCGGCTGTTTCTCTCGTGTCCACTTGAGACGCCCTCACGAAGGGCCGCTGCTACTCCTCGCTACCACCGTGCGCGCGACTCTTGCAGCGCTGATGCCCACAGCGGCAGAGCAGGCACAGCCACTTGCCGGCATGCAGTTCATTAGCGTCAAGAGAGGCTCATTAATATGCCGATCAACGAGCGGCAGCAGCCAATGTTGAGCTTTGTGTTGGCGTGCACGGTCGCTCGTAATTGAATCTCGACCTGCGTGGCCAGCCTGTCGTTTCAGCCGGTTGAGTGTTTACCCAAGCTTATTGAAGCCAGCTCACAGCTCATTAGCCGCTGTCAGCGCAATCATCGACGACTCCATCTTGTTGTGCCGTGTACGGTTGTCATGACAACATCGGCGCCATGGCCGCCATCAGTAGCCGTCACACTGCTGGTCGACGAGCAGAAATCATATCCACTCATTTTGCCGTCTTCACGTCGTCTCATGTAATCATCAGTGACCATCCTACGTTAAGCCGAGCACAGATAAATGGTACCCATTCATGTTTGGCCAATGCAATTGATGAAGTGTGTTCGATATGGTCATACATCGTATCATTACCGTGTCGAGCCCACAGCCACGAGTCTCTGGGACGTCTCGGGTTCTACTCCCGAACTGTGCGCTAACTTTTGAACAGGCTACTATAATCTATAGCTTCAGTCTATAGCAAGGGTTCCCAACCTTTTCCGCTCCGCGACCCCAGGACAGATCCGGAGGGCTCCATGACCCCCCAGAAATAATGAGAGAAGCTAGAAAAACACATTTATACTGAATTTTTATCACATTCAACACTTTAATGCCATCGTTATTGAATTTATTCGAAAATACAAGGAAAAAACTAAATAATTTAATGCAAATTTTGACGGATACAAATATTTTCAAGCGGCTCTCACGATCCCTTGAAATGGCCTCTCAACCCAGTGGTTGGGAACCTCTGGTCTACAGACATTGAGTGAACGATACCAGATGCCAATAATGATTGCATGCTTTCTGAACAGTAGTGATTTACTGTTCAATTCATATTCTTTTTCTGGCGTCACAGCGTGGGTAACATCGGCTCTGGAATGTCAGTTAGTTGCATTATTTGTCGTCGGGTAACATCGATTAAGTTCACTCTTTCTTGCTGTCTCAGCAGCCTTAGAAACTCTCAGAATCTCTAGAGAAAAAAACAGGCAATGCTTGTGAGCACGATGCGTCATAATGAAAATGCACTCTGCTTTGACTATTACAGAATCCAGTGAACGTCTGAACGTCCATACCAGGCGCAATGTTTTGCTACCAGTGTCCTACATCCACTTCTTTGACGCCACCAAACGTAGCGCCACCAGCTCTGCCACCACCACCAGCGCCACCATTATCTCTGCCGTATTCAGCGGTAGCAGCGGCCGCACTCCATCACTCTTGTGAGTATATGATAATAAACTCCATCACTCTTGTGATTATATGATAATAAACTCCATCACTCTTGTGAGTATATGATAATAAACTCCATCACTCTTGTGAGTATATGATAATAAACTCCATCACTCTTATGAGTATATGATAATAAACTCCATCACTCTTGTGAGTATATGATAATAAACTCCATCACTCTTGTGAGTATATGATAATAAACCCAATCACTCTTGTGAGTATATGATAATAAACTCCATCACTCTTGTGAGTATATGATAATAAACTCCATCACTATTGTGAGTATATGATAATAAACTCCATCACTCTTGTGAGTATATGATAATAAACTCAATCACTCTTGTGAGTATATGATAATAAACTCCATTACTCTTGTGAGTATATGATAATAAACTCCATCACTCTTGTGAGTATATGATAATAGATAATAAGGAAATAATGTACCTGAATCAGAATAGATAGATGACAAAAACGGTGTCCACAATCAATTTATTAATCATTATTATTATTATCATTATTATCATGATTATCAATCAATCAATTATTCATGAAATAGCAATAATTATCATAATAATAATGGTAATAAAAATTCTAAATAAAATACCAATAATAAAAGTAGAATATAAATACAAAGGAAAACTGGGAAGATTATTAGAATTGATGTCTGAAAATAAATAACATTTTAATTGCCATAACAAGCTCAACTTTCCCAAAATATAAATATTCCGGCTGAAAAAGTTTCTGATTATGTAATACATCGTGTATTAATACACAATCGTGTCTCACTCTCTCTCTCTCTCTCTCTCTCTCTCTGTGTGTGTGTGTACGTGTAATACAATACCTGCGCACACGACAAATTGTGTTAGCGAAAGCGACGCGACGTGTACAAATACAATTACACACAGAGCCGGCGGGGCACTTAACACAGTGGCATCAAGTAGCACACACACACGCACACACACACACACACACACGCATACACGCATACACACAGACACACACACACGCGTGGTGCATATACGTAGGGTACTCTTGATATAAAACTAACGAACACAGGGTTTGTATTTTTGGTTGCAAGCGCAAATAATTTTTTTGGAAAAATTGGCCATAAATGTATAGATTTATAATATATAATGTATAATATATATAGGGCATTGTATAATGTATGTAGTGTAAGATTCTAGCAACTATAAGCGACATAAGGTATGTTGATCAATTTAATTTGGAAATTTTCATAAGAACCTTGGCGTGATTAGTTATAGCTTGATTTATTCTATTGTTGTTTGGAATTATTTAGGATGAAAAACTTCGCGAAAATCAAATTTTAAGCCTGTTTGGACTGCTATAACAATGTAGATGAAATCTCGTATTAATTTCCCGACAAAATTCATAATTAGTTATGCAAAAATGCAATAATTTCATTGAGGTTGTAACAATTCGTTGATGTAAACTGCCAATATACACACATACATCGCACACACACACACACACACACACACACACACACACACACAAACACACACACACACACACACACACACACACACACACACACACACACACACACACACACACACACACACACACACACACACACACACACACACACACACACACACACACACACACACACACACACACACACACACACACACACACACACACACACACACACACACACACACACACACACACACACACACACACACACACACACACACACACACACACACACACACACACACACACATACACACACACACACACACACACACACACACACACACACACACACACACACACACACACACACACACACACACACACGCATACACACACACACACACACACACACACACACACACACACACACACACACACACACACACACACACACACACACACATACACACACACACACACACACACATATATATATTTCAGTTCTGGAACGAATGTAAACATTTTTAATGTGGGTGGATATTTAGTTAGTCTTGCTGACAAGCAATATAGTTGGGTAGAAGCTTTATGCACTTATAGACTATATGTTTCCAACCACTCCTCATACCTAAGAGATTCACAAAAAGATGTAAAGGAAATCATTTTTTTCTGTAGAATTCGTTGATATAATCATTATCGCAAAGACGTTGCATAGTGACGCATGTAAATGACTGATCGCCCCCAAAATTCAGCCCCCCAAAAAAATTAATTCAGCACCTCCCAAGATAGCATACTGGATCCGCCACTGGATAATAATAATAATAATAATAATAATAATAATAATAGTGATAATAATCGCTGACAGCCGACTGGACTGGAAAGAACAAATACATAGAACAGTCCCATTTGAACAAAAATAAGTTTTATTTCAAGTAAAACTCGTCATGTATTCGACACAAGCTCAAGATTACAGTTATACAACACGCTGTCTAAGCCACATATGCATACTGTTGCTGACCATTGGGAAGTATAATACGTTCATAACAAACTTGGAACCAATAAAAATCGCTCAAAGAAGAGCATTGAGAATAATAACATATGAACACTTACATCAGCGTTCCACTTCATCGTTCAAAGAGCTGGGCATTATGAAATGTGATGACCTGATCAAATACAATACTCTGATGAAAATGTTTTGTGTATTCAAAAATCGTCTATCCAGCAATATACAAATAAACCTTGCCATACATCCCAGGCACGTAGACAAATTTGCGTTTCCTTTTGCACACACAAAAACAAGAGACCTGACACTTTTTCATCAAGCAATTAAAAGTTTGGAATCAATTAGCAACATCAATCAAAACATCTCAAACGATGTCAGCTTTGAAAACAATCCTAAGAGAACAATTTCTTCAAAGTTATGAGTGATATCAATGTTGCTTCGGCATATGGAAATATCTGACCAGCGTGGCTGGATTCAATAGTTTTCATATGTTGCTGTACGTTGTGCTCTGTATTTTATTGTATATTGTCTATGTTGGAAAATGGCGGTAGAAGCCTCCATGTTTGTTATACCCCGCCATCCTGACATCATGCATCCTTTTTGCTGTATTTTGCCGTGAATAATAACAATAACATTAATAACAGTAATAATATTATTAATAACAGTAATACAGTAATAAGTAGGGTGACCTTTTGGTGCGCTAAAAATATAGAAATGTTGAAATAAATAAAGAATGTTGCGCTAAAAAATCCTAAAAGTTGCGCTAAAAAGTTGCACTCAAAATTTTGCAAACATTTCACTAAAACAGTTAAAGGTAGTGATAATCACTGACTTATGAAAAACATACTTTTGTGAGGAAAATTTGTACTTTTTACAGTCTATAACTATTAATACAATACGTTTTGAGCACTCGCGGTTGTGCTGGGATTGCATGCTTCAAGAGCTTCAACTGTCACCTCACTGGCGACTTGGATGCGCTAAAAATCGCAAATAGTTGTGCTAAAAAGCTGAGCTCAATGTTTCGCTAAAAATTGTCAATTTCAAATAATAGGATAATAAAATTTAAACACTGAAATAACACTTTGATAGTTTCACGTTTTTGTTTCTACTAAATTATGCATTTTGAGCATTCGCGGTTGCGTTAAGATTGTGTGTTTCTCATGCTTGTCTAGTCTGTCGAGTCTGTCGCACTGATGCCTGGTAGTGGTATTTAAATCTACAATATAATTTGATAGACTCACTCGATGTTAATTTTCTTAAATGTTCCAAGGTCTAAACAGATTTTGCAGATAAACATTATTTCATTATGCGGTAATATTATTCAAGTACTCTTGATCTAACTAGTTGCTCTAAGGTTGCTCAAAAAGTATACAAATTTATGTATATATATATATATATGTGTGTGTGTGTATGTGTGTGTGTGTCCGTATGCAGTGCTATGCACACACAGGATGTCTAGCACCACACACGAACACAATGTTCACACACCTTCCAGATACATGCTTACCGAGTTTATGTTGACAATACATGAACATTTGCTGCATTGTATACCTTTACAACTAACAATTATTCTGGATAGTGTGAAATAATTGTTCTAAAATTTCAAAATTGTCCCAATTCTAATTAGTTGCTTTTAAAAATGAAAAACTTACAAAAGTTGCGCTAAAAACAAAAAGTTGCAAAAGTTGCGCTAAAAACAAAAAGTTGCAAAAAGTTGCATGTATAACTTATTTAATAATTACCTCAGATCAATAAAATATTGATTTTTGGGCTCCTTGTGATGAGCAGATTCTATGATAAAAAAGTTGCATTTACAACAAAAGGTCACCCTAGTAATAAGTAATACAGTTCTTAGATCAGGGGTTCCTGCTCCTGGTTCCAGGTGAGCCTGGTTCCTAGGGGTGCCTGGTTCCTAGGGGGTGCCTGGTTCCTGAAACTTATTTTCTTCAAAAAGTTATATGTTTGAGCTATGCATTATATTTTTCCCGAAAACAACGTAGTTTTGCTTACTTCTCTCAAAGGCATTGGATGAATGAATATTAAATAAGAACAGTTCTGTTATCACGTCGTTTGTATTTTTATATTTTCGTATAGCTATCGAGAGTCGGAAAGGTGCTATAACTGAGTGCTTATTTGAAAGAGGTGCCAAAGAACTGAGAAAGTTTGAGAACCACTGTTCTAGATGTCATTTACTTTTCTATAAAGCTACAATGCGCATATGTGAATGTGTGCGCGTGTGTGAATGCATATGCATGTGTATGTGTATGTCAGTTGGCGCAGCGTATGGCTACCGTGTCGAAACGTTCGACGAGAACTACGTGAGAAGGAAACAAAGAAGAAATCGCACCACTTTCACCATACAACAGGTGAAACACCCCCACCCACACACACACACACCCACACACACACGAACACACACACACACACACACACACACACACACACACACACACACACACACACACACACACACACACACACACACACACACACACACACTATATACGGAACATTCACATGAAAACACACTCGTGAACACAACTTGAATATCGCACAAACACGAACCTTACTGCCTATGAGCTTATATATCAAGTTGTTGCTGAGTACGTGTATATTGATGTTATGTGCATATTGATGTTATGTTATTGTTTGTATACATGAATGATTGTGTGTGTGTGTGTGTGTATGTATGTATATATTGTACTGAAAAGCCTCAAATGTATATTTTTGATGGATGTGCAATAAATGCAATTTACTTTACTTTACTTTACTTTACTAACACACAATAACACACACACTCACACACTATTGAGACTGCAGTTGAGACGGGACAAGTGTTGTTTGTGAGACCTGCTATGACGTGTAACCTCATGTGATATCATGTGGCCTTGTGACCTTCCAGTTGGAGGAGCTGGAGAAGACATTCGCCATCACACACTATCCTGACGTGTTCACCCGTGAAGAGCTGGCGATTCGCATTCATCTCACTGAAGCCCGCGTGCAGGTTTGATCTGTTTGATCTCTCATTTGATCTGTTTGATCTCTCATTTGATCTATTTGATCTCTCATTCGTTCTTATTTAATCTGCTTTTTCACACCTTCTATGATTTGCCTCATATTTATTTGCTACTGACTATTGTGGTTTGAAAAATTTAATCTCATTCAATTTATTCAGTTTATTCAATTTAGTTTATCGTGTGTGTATGTGTGTGTGTGTGTGTGTGTGTGTGTGTGTGTGTGTGTGGGGTGGGTGTGTGCGTGTTTACAGGTATGGTTTCAAAATCGGCGAGCCAAATGGCGGAAAGGAGAGAGATGTCGTGAATCAAGGCCGTCACAAGAAGAAAAAACTCACTCAAACAGTGAGGAGCCTCATCAACAAAATCACGAGGTGAAAACCATACCAGAAATATATTTTCTTTTTTCAAATATAATATTATACGATGCAAAAACTCTACTGAATGTGCTCCATTTTTTAACATTCAAATATTTCTTAAAGTTTTCCTTTTCAACTTTCAAGGGAAAGTGAAAATTGGAAATCGCAAGCATTCAAAAAATATTTATATTATCTTTGTGAGCATGCAAGTAGTTTGAATTATTTGGGAGCAAAATAGCTGGATCATATCAAATCCCCAAGTGACATGGGACTATACGACCTTCTATAGGCTTTTTTGATTGCAAGCATAGCCCACCTGATTCACATCTGACAAGCACCTTGTCCTCAACACCGCTTCCACTTCTACTCTCGAAATTACACTTGAGAATACGATAAAAGTTGTTGCTATATTTGTATAATAAAAATATAACGGATGTCATTGTCATAAGGGGTGAACGAAGATTCCTGTGTAAAACTAAAGAAAATCTGTCTTTACTTATGCTATACATTTTCTATGGGAATTTTTATAATGAATCTTCTTATAGGAACTTTGACTTGTATGAATGAACATTGAATAATATGTTTTGTTACTACGTATTTTGAATTTTTATCTCTTTCTATAAAACTATCGAAAATCTGTGATGAGCCAGACCTGCCTGCTGATTTAAAAAAAGAGTGCGAACACTGATAAGAGTTGAGAACCACTGATGTAAAGTAATGTAAATTATGAGTCAGATATAATAGACCTTCGGAAGAGGACATTATATATATATATATATATATATATATATATATATATGGATTCATATATGTGTGTGTGTGTGTGTCAGTTTGTTGATAGTAATGGTATGGAATTACAGCACCGATCAGATGACCAATGTACGGGTGAAATTAGTGTGCCAGTTGAGAAGGATGACATTTGTCACAAAACATCTTACACTCCTTCCATCGACAAGCAAGCGTCGACAGACAAAGAATTCGACGAGGTCATTGACCGGACGTTGACCCCTGATACCAGGTTCATTGATCGAAAATATAATTATTATGCTGAAATCACCTGCATCCATCAAATTTGAAAATGCACAAATGTCTTCATTGTATTGTTACCTTCTAACATGCTAAGTCATTTATTTTAAGTTATATATATTTATATTAAGTATTTTTTTACATTTGCATTGCTATCCCAGACAAAACTCAAGGCGACCGCATCACTTACAATACTACAAACGAAGCTACGAGACGCACGTAGTGCGGATCTACTAGCGACCATAACCGCACGAAGTGCGGAACTTGTCGCTAGTATATATATATAAGTATATATTAAATATTGTATCATACTTATAATTATTTTATAATTTCGTGATTTTATTGATGATTGAAATAATGTGAAAATGTGCTTAATTTTGCGTACAAATTACAATATTATAATTGTGTACAAATTACTTAATGTATAAATTAGGCTGTTTTAAGTTTCAGTGTTTTTTTTCTTGTCAACAGCAACACCACAAGCAATAAAAACACAACAATTGTTAGTGGCGGTGTTGGTGGCGGCCTGAATCGTGCAACAAATCAAGAGTACGACCGTGAATCCATTAAAACACTGCTGACTTGAACGAAACACGAGATAATTCCAATAAAAATAGCACAAAGTTTGTCAGTACTGATCGGAATTGAAAAATGATGATATTATCAGGGTATTTCATGTAGAATATCTGTTCAACATTGCTGTTTAGCTAAGATATACTTGCATTGTATTTTAAGTGATTGTTTGTTCTGTTTGTTTTAAGTGGCGGCGCCAGAGGGGGGGGACTGGAGCCCCCAAAAATATGCCAATCCCCCTAAGCCCCCCCAAAAATTATAACCATGGACAATAAAATTTCTTACCACTGTAAATGAAGTCCTGTAATTTTGGTTCAAACTTGATGACTGAATCAGTGTGCCCCAGTCCCTTATTATAATATTATGTAGTCAGCGTTCGAGTGTAGCTCTTCATGCTTCGCTAAGCCCCCACACAACTTTTTGCTTAGCCCCCATCAGCCCCCCCATCGGAAAAATCCTGGCGCCGCCACTGTTTGTTTTGAATATACTAATTGAAACGCAGCTGATATACTCAAATTGTACCTTAATTGTACAGCATAAACCTGATAACTTAACGCATGATTACATCAACAAAAAAGTGAATGCCTTCATCCTATAGGTCAGAGCTTCAAGTGCCTCAAGATTCTGTGAGACTCACTGATAGTGCGGGCAGCTTGTATCCGTGGACAGGCGCAGGAATGTGCCTGCCTCCGATTCTCAGCAGAGGTGCGTGGTTCATGTCTCATTTCAGCTGTTTGCAACACTCTTTGCAACACTCTTTGCAAGTCGCTTGTGACTGTCACTTCTTCAATTGCCGTTCACATATCCTGGCGTGTAACAAGGGACAATTTATTTATATTAAAACCATGTCTGTAGAACGTATGAAGATCGTATGTAACACATTTAACTGAGTCAATGTCTTTATCAAGTCTTAATGTAGTGCTTTGTTTGGTTTTTATCTCTTTGTACATTAGCTCTTCCCCACTATTGTATTTATCAAGCTCTTTCTCTGTGCATCTATTTGGTGTTTCCGGTACCTGGTTCCGGTACCTGGGGTCGCTGCATGCTAGTAAAAGTGCACTTGCACTCTTCATTTCATTGCACTTGCCTGCAATTAATAATAATATCATTAATAATAATCATATTATTAATAAGTGACTATTGTAAAAGTAACGCCAGTGAATTTTCATATCTGTGTTGTGGCATTCGACAGGCTTGCCGTTGTACGACTACATGGAGCGCTTGCGATGCTGCAAACAGCTTTCTCTGCCGCTGCTGTCCGTCGTGGCAGCTTCCAGCTGTTTTCCACAGCTGTCTTCACAAGCTGCTGGCATCGGCAGCTGTTCTGTACCTCTCGGTCGGGTCACCGGCTGTCATGACAGTCACAACATACAGCAGGATCTGAGCTACAAATCTCAGGTGAGAAAACCCAGTTTAGTTCTCGTATTTACAAAAAGCTTGCATTTTAGCCAAAGTTTCGAGATCTGAAACCAAAAAAAGAAACGCGAGACATGCTACAGCGATAAATGTTATCGATAGCAAAACAAATTACGCAATGTATATGCACATACAGGCATCACCACCCCACGAGCTCCTACAGGACTTGACCAATCCTCTAACACGACTCCTCCACACTCACAGACACCGTCACATATGTGAACACATACACACCCACACACACACACACACAGACATTCACACTCTAATTTCACACACAATCTTTCACACACCCTTCTACCATCCACGATGAAACAGCATCTCCATGTTGTCTGTTAGACACCATACACATCTCAGTTGTATTGATGAAATGATGCCAATTATAAGAATGAGTGTACAGTCAGCGCCGTAAGTATTGGCTTAAAAATCTGACGCCAATATTATAGTGTGGACGAAGCCAAAGTCCCTCCACTGGTAAGAATCGACCAGTTGCCAGTTGTGTTTCAATGAGAAGCGGTTCATCTCGAAGGCGTTATTAGATTTTTTCGTTATTTGTCGTTGCTTAAGGCTTGAGTTTTTGTGTATTGTGAGGCAATGCCCCGTGACCCAGGGCTGCCGAACCAACACAATACACAGCCATTGTCACCGTATGTGGCTGGAAAGTCAAATAAGGATATATCCACTCAAACCGGAGTAGCACTTCGTAGTGTCCAAACATGAATAAATTATCCAAGGCTGCAGAAGGTTGCTATTCCTCACATCAAGTTTAGAGGCATAGATGGACAGGCGAAACGTCAAAAAAGCACTTAAATTGATTCATGGGAAAGTCAAAGCCAAACTGAGAATAACGACAAAAGAAATCAAAGAAAAAAATAAACAAACTTATGTGTGAGGTTATGGGAAATTAATATGGGAAATTTGCCTTTCAAATTAGCGAACTTCCGAACTTGGTTGTGTGCCAACTTGCCTGAGGTTTTCGAAGCGGTCCACCGAATAGTCACGTAGCGGAGACCACGTGCCTCGAAACTATGCGATGTAGACACTTGC